>JAQFYB010002214.1:0-26094 GCA_034694085.1 Pogonognathellus longicornis | reverse complement strand
TCACTGACATAACAGTTTTCGCAATAAGGAATTATCCTCCATTTTGATCTCTATCATGTAAAGCAATTCATCATACCATAAAATTAGCATAACAAGGTATAATATTCAATAGTCCTTAATGAATTGACATTGTAAATATTGTAACCACATTATTACTGTTTAGAAAATTATTTCCCACTATTTTAAAAAGCCCTTTAACATTTAAAGGGAATTTCATATAGCTCTCTGAAAATTAGCTTTGGAAGGGAAACAGCAACTAGGAAGACTTCTATTCTACTAATATTACTATTCCTTCTGTACTACAAGTTTACAAAGGGCTTAGGAATTTCGATGAAAGTTGACATGTACTCATTGTCATCTTTATGTCGTCAGTGTCATAGAAGAGTGCGATTACTGTCGCCACGAGACACGAGACCAAGTCAAGCAAGGCAGAATAATAGATTCGCGTTACAAAAGGATTAATCTTCTCGTCAAGAGCGCTCTGTCTCCCTTTCTGAACTTACACAGCTCTACACATACACAGTAAATACACACAGACAGCATGAAAAGATCAAAACAACAATACACCTTGTTCATATTACTCACGGAACTCACAGACAGCTTATCTTCTCTATTGTTATTTAACACCTACCTACTCACTGTACATGTACATGTAGCACATCCATAGCCATGCCATGCACAACAAACAAACAATCTATCATATTATTATCAATGCACACTAAAAATTACGTAACAAAAGTCAACATTAAGAGTTACAAGGAGTCTACGTATTAACGCTAAACTCACTATACCCACGCATAACAATAATATGTAGTACAACAACCACCACACAGCTACAGAGCTACAGCACAATAGAATATCATAATTATCTCACATTAAATTAATGGTATTTACATACAGAGCGCAGCGGTAGTAGCAATCGCATAGAATAATCCCATCCTTACTTTTAAGCATGTACATAAACTCTAAACATGTAATTGCTTTAAGTGTAAATACTTAAGCTACGATAGTACCTACAATTGTTTCGCTAGGTAATGTACGAACGCTCATTTGTACATTCGCACTTTTTGTGTTCACATAATATAACAATGTCGCTCTGCGGCTTTGATTTTACTTGTAGTAGAACCACAAAAGAATTGTGGTAGAACTTTACTCTTGTCTTAGTCTACTCAGGAACAACAAGACATGATGAACCCATGTAAATTTTATACTAGACAAGGTATCCCTTTCTACAACAATATTATATTGAGAGAGTTACTCATTCTGTCTGCTGCCATTGTACGTAAAACTGAAAAAAATAATGAAGAGTTGTTTTATGGAGGAGCATGGGATATATGATATTATGATCTAAGGTATTACCATGCACGTATTACCAAGTACAAAGCAATGGGTGAACCATACTTATATGTAATGTGTAATGCGTCAGCCTATTCCTCTTTGTATATGAATGTCCTTGCAGTTCTGCGAAGAGAGATCCACATTTCTACTATTTCTACTGATTCTACAATTACACACGAAGTTTGACTTGCAAAAAACTTTTAAGTAGAAGTTAATACATTAGTGCTACGAGTAGTGTCTAAAAATGCAGTATTTGCATTCTTTGTGCAAATTCATGTGTATTCGAGTATTTATCATAAACTTCTTTAGTTTCTCCATATAGTTATGTAATAGGTATATAAAATATGAGCTACCTATACTCAAAGACATTATATATTATTTTATTTCATTTAAGGCAGACTGACTCGGCTAATTATTCCATTGTAAGAGTTTCCAACTATTTATCTGCGCACCTGAAAAACTTGCTCGGGCTGGTGGTAGCAAAGAGATGACTCCCATGAGAAGCTGGTACAGGTACAGCCATTAGACTTTTTTATTAGTAATAATTCCAATACAACAAAACTGACAGTGAGGTGCAGTTTTATAAGACTACCATTACATTACAACCATGTATAGTAACGTGGTTCTGTATTGTCTGCAATACTGAAACTGTCAGACTATATATAATATTATTACAACTACAGTGCTCTATCTCTTTTGCATTGCATGACTGTATCTTACTCAGAGACAGACTTCAATGGATTAGAAATACCTACTCTCTCTCTCTCTGTCTAAAGTATAGAAAAATTCGAATACACAATATTTGTATTACAAGCATTTGTAGTTAGAGAGCCTTAAAAAATTACACACAATGCACAATTGTCTTGTAAAGTTGCGTGTAGGTACTTCTCAACTACCTATACTCGCTACCTTTATTACTATACCATGCACCACACTCTATACAAAGGATTTTAATTTTAGTTTTTACTACTGCTGCTGTGTTGTGTTCACTCAGACATAGTCGACTTGAAATTCTCCGTGGAATCCTGCCACTCTGTCTGCTAGTTGTAACAATATGTGATGTAATATGGAAGTAGAACCTAAACTAGAATCCATTAAACGTCTATACAGTGTACAAGGCATATTTAATATTACGTATTATGACTAGGTATTATGGTTTCGTGTCGTAGAGCGCTGCTTGCCTTTTACTTTACCACAGCACGTAGTCTCACAGAAAACAATAATAATGGGAGAGTTTATCTGTTTAGCTGCATATTTATGAGAACTATTATTTGCCCGTTTACAGCAGGAACATGCTAATAAGAAATTATCAGAGTAAATGGCCAACATACACCTACTGGAATGGAGATGAATGCCTATACTCAAAATAATGAAGTTATTCTGTGAATAATGCCCGACTAAGCAAACTTCTTGGAACTTACATTGGAGAATAATTAATTGTAAACACAGCTACACATTTCAACGTTTAGTTAAGTAATTTTACAATTTTCTTTACAAACTGTAGTTATTTTAATAGTAGTAATGCAAGATAATTGAGTTTCGAAGGTCAGTGTGTTTTGTGTATATTCTGTTCACACAAACATTCATAACATAATACATAACTATTATTGCCATGCTTTTGATACCTAAAAGCAGTTGAATGGATACAGAATAGGAGTCGATATTTGTATGTCTCCATTCATCAAAGATTTATTGGACTGATAAATTACATGGGCTGGACAATAGAAACTGATATTAAAAAGGCATCTACTTAAATTATCGTTACGTCCAGAGAGAATTGCATTGTCGTCATTAGTTTATGATTCTGTTCGGTTTGTGAATTATTTGGTGAGAAATTCTGTGAGTTAGCAATGCCTACGCGTTGCTTCCTTAACTGGCAACAAAATTCACATGGGGAGGGTTTGCGATGACGCACATTTAGTCGGAAGGATCGCATCCTTGTACTAAATAATTACCTATATGGTAATGTTTATGAATTACGATTATGAGCATGACGCTTCAGAAGACAAACCAACATTCCTTGTCCAAGAGTTGAAGTAGTAATGGTCATCGTCATCATGTTATGGCTATGGTTCTTTTTTTCTGACTCCCGTCTGGTAGACTTGTTATTGTGTTGTGTTTGTGAGAAAAAATGATGGGAAAGGTCTTAAGTCTTACCAGATAAAGTCTTTACAGTGACTGCAAAATGTAGGTTGCTTGAAGAACCTCGGAATGAACTTGTGGTCTTTGACAACATAAATGTTCTTCTTTTTCAGAGCTCCCTTTCGACCGCGTTGCCGCAGACCGAAAGCTGTGTTGTGATCACCAGGACCCATTGCATCCTCTTCGTTCCCGCTCCCTCCTCCTCCGTGGTCTCCCATTATGCTAAAAAATCAATCGAAAAAAATTTAAGTCAAATCGTATGTCACCTTTATACTTTCCTGTTACCCATATATAATATAGCATACAGCATGTTACAAATATTTAATCAAGCATATAACACTTCATCAAACTAATTCACTCTCATAATATCATAAAATACGAGCAGCAGATTTATCATGAGATATTTATCTGTATAATAATATTATTATTAACTACATTAACACTATTCCATCCAAAATTAGCATAGAACCTTGCACGTTCGTTTTGCAAAACATTGCTTACGTAAAAACTGCATTCATGGCAAATACGTCACTATCCATACGTGCTAACACCCTCTTCTAAATAGAAGTATTCACATTTGCACGATATATTTACCAACGTACTTCGAGATAATAAAATGAGATCGCACATCTTCACATCCGATTTACAAATGAGTGTCACATTGAACATTTAGTTTAGTCACTGCTGGATAGAAGATGGAAAGGATGTAGCTATTGGCCAGCAGTCATGTCTGTTTCATGTCGTGTTAAGCTACATTCACTAAATTAATAATAAATTGACAACAAGCGAGGGAAATCTGTCATATTCACATATTATAGGTAGCTAAGTCGAATTGACTCCTACATCAATTATGTAATACGCTTCGATATTATGAGAATTTAGTAAGGAAGTATATATACAGCCTTTGTGAGATTTTTATATAAAGAATTAATAATTGATAAACCATTTACTTCTTGTCACGTACTCTTACACAGATGGAAGAAAAAGTTTTGCTCTTTTGCTCAAGGGCTCTTCATTAGATGAATTGATTCTAAATTATATTCCATTATGTGTCTCAAAAAACATTTGCGAGTTTCACCGAAAATTCGGATCACTCACAGCAGCATTTTCGGATACTTTACATGATGTTTAATGACATTATAATATGCAACAAAGGATGTGTTTACCTAAATACACTTGGTGCGCTAAATGCCTTAAGATTTACATGATTTACACAAAAATAACATTCTGAATGAAAGCCAGGATGATTCACGACAGCATCCTCCAGTTGAACATAATATTCATCGAACTACGACAGAATGCTAAATTACTGTATGTACTTCCATGATATATTTTGCTTTCCTCGTATAGGATGATTAAGTTATTTCCGATATTTCTTGATTTATAACACATAAAAATATCTACTAAAGTATAATATTATGTGCCCTAGCCAGTATATTAACTTGTTTACTAAATCAACTAACTTGTTTACCGTGGATAATTGATTTATCTGTTTTTGTTACATTCAAAATCATACACATAGACGTAGGTATTACATACTATTAGCGGAATAATGGCTATTGTTTACCATCATTTCCTTACAAACACAAGTAGCACACGGAATTATTATATTATATGGAATGCAGAATTAGGATATTTAGTACAACTATCTGTATGAAACACCAGCTGAGTTAGAAACTGATAAAACAACACAAACCCGACTGTTGTTGACAACAGTGAAACACGAGGAAAGACAATGGAAAGTTGTGACACTCAGCATAGGCCTTTGAAGTGAATATTATTATTTACAATGGAAATGGATGAGGAATGTGCGCATGCAAGTGCACACAAACAAAGCATCAAATCGAGTCAACAATTGCCTTCTATTTAGTTTATCCTACTATTAGTACCACCAACTACTAACAATAAGTACCACTATTTCTGCTACATTAGTAATTTAATACAAAATAATAATATAGAAATAGTCAGAAACATGAACAAAGTGGGAGACAATAAAAGACGAGATGGAAAATGAGAGCATGTAGGTACTGTAAATGTTTTATGGAAAGACGAGATGAGACACCACACCGAGAGAGAAGAGCATCATCATGGAAATGATTCTCGTTCAGATAATGTGCAACAAAGTCTTCATGAACAACAGAAATTTCTGGTTCTGCATGGCATTTAACGATAAGAAATGTGTAAATCACTATAATACGTGAATTCACCCACACCAACACTCTCCATATCGGAACAATGTCTTTTAGTATACACCAAAGCCTATTTACCATACAATTCGATTTGACAATTGTCTATATTCTATACACACGAAGAACATGACGTAATAATAATTGTATTGCAAATGTGAGACATAAATAGAATTTGGAATTACGGGTGAATTTATGGAGAGGAAATGAAAATGTGAAGAAATATGAATGAAAGTAACGAACCCACAGACTGGTTGTTGAGTCTGATATTGTGACTCATTAAAACTTTGCCACCAGTACAACATTTTGAGTTTTACTCTGCCACTACTGGAAATCTTCCCTCGCCTGTTCTTATTGCTACTCGCCGCCTTCACTTTCCCATTGTTCAACGAACTTTCTCCTTCTTCCATCTTAACAATCTTAACACAACTTCCAACTCAATACGCACACTTCTAACTACATCAAAACTCCTTCCACATCCGCTTTTTCAATAATTCTCTAGCACCTCCTTGTCTTTCAAAGTCCTTAAATTTTCCAAAAACTGCTACAAAATCAAGTAAAATGCTAACGAATTCTACGTGAACTTGGAAAAATACACACAGCATTAAATGCTAATGGGATTTTGGGATTTTTCTTTTGAAAAACTATAGCACAGAATCATAGAGAGCCCAGTGGCATACGCGTGAGCCTCGTCACTAAGTTAAAATCGCACTAAACTGTCAGAGTCTTATTATTATGCTTATCCCATTTAAATCCATGATTTCATTACCTTTCTTTACATATATGGTATAGAGTATGTGCTATTCACATGTTAGTACTAGAATTGTGAAAGAGAAGAACAAACCTAAGGACAGAAATAGATTTACTCATAGAATGGCCCATTATGTCCATTAGTTCTTTACGTGCAATGCGATGAAATATATTTTATCTTTGTTTGTTGGCAATTTTGACTATAGTTAGACCTATTTGACTATATTTACTCCTACTACATGTATACTCCCATACCTGCATACGTAATTTTATTATATCTTTTACTCACAATCATTGTGCACATACATATACATACTGATAATGACAAGTAATATAGTTCACAAATAAAATAAACTTATGGTTCGTATACAACTAGTACACTCACAAAGTTTCCAGCAATGTATTCAAACAAGCACATACATGTTCATGAATTACACAAAGGCTGTCGGAAAATTAGTTGGGTGTAGAGTAGAGACTTAAGAGGCAGCACTTTGCGTGGCATTGCTAATGTATTCTATTGCTATGCAGATATAGCGATATTTAGAAACAGTGTAAATTAGCTATGCTTACACCACAACACTATTATTCTTTTTGTTCACTCTAGTCTTCAACATTTTATTCCATTATGCTGATCATATGCCATTGCCTATTGCTTTTACAACCGTGGAGTGCAGTGCCAGCATATAAAAACAGTTTGTCTAACTAACATACGTTGTGTTATGTGGTGCCACTACATACAGCAATAACAATAATATGTTTAGTTAGAATTATATTTCTGCACCGAATCACTGAGCAAACTCAACTAAATTTGGCACTCAGTTCTATAGTAATAAACTACAATAGAATAAATACAACTCAAGTAATTCTCCTTTTGTTGAACACGCTCTTCCAAATGCTGCCCTGCCTATACGTACATGCTACTTCGTTATTTAAATGCAATCTTATCTCTATCTGTAGTATATTATGTGCACTATTCCGATATGGAAATGAGTAGGCTGCAGAAAATACTTCTCTCAGATAGAAATGTGAGATGCTAAATGAAGTTAATCCTTGTCTCATAAAATCAAGCGTTCATTAAACCATGCACTGCAGACAAATCAACAGATTACGCTTAATCTTTTATTCATCATTTCTTCCCCCGATGAAATAAATATCTGAACCGATTCTCCATATCCACGCTAAACAAATTAAGCTTGGTCCCCTCAAAATGATTACACTTTCGTAAAAAGATCGCAGTTATTGTCAAAGAGGCGGATTATTTATCTTAGTAATAAATAAATCCAGTAATTCAAAAGTAAATTCATTGTATAGAATATTTGAAGAGGGAAGTTTTTTAGGAGCTTGACAAAGTAAGTTTTCATGTATACCTATTTATATCATGTAAGACAATTTTGTAAGCTTATTGCGTGTACTAATATGAATATTTTCTACACAGCCATGATGTGTATGTGTTAATATTAATATAGTTACATTAATATAACATGTTGTATGTTTGGGCGTGTGACAAATATAGCAACATGGGAATAGTTGATGAGGATTATGCATTGTGGAACAGAGAAAACATTTCTAGCTAAATGTACCTACCTACGTGGAATGGGATTTCTGTTTATTATGTGAATCTAACAATAAGTAAGCAAGTCTAATGCATAACAATGCAGTAAAGTATGTCAGTTTCAATATAATACATGTAGTACCTATGCTACCTACATGATTTTAATAGGAACCGTGTGCGTAATAAGATAAGAACTGAGACAGAAGTACAAAGGTAGATTTAATTTGTAAATTTGCATGTTGTGCTGTCTCTGTCTGTATCAAGTTCTGATGGAGAAGCTTTGTAAGTGCATACGAGGACTGTCGAGGTATTAAGTTTTGTGTTCATTAGCGTATGCAGGGTATTAGTATTGGTAGAGGGATAGTTGACAGGAGTCGGGTATTGGCCAAGTGTTGTGTTTGTGAATGTGTGTAGCATTGCATTAAACATTGATTCCTATATGTTGCTGCTGTATGTGACCAATTGGATTGTAATGCAGCAGAGTTTGAGCACAATTTGAATTTCCATGAGTCTGCTTACAGCTACAACTACTTACGATTATCCAGTCGTCGTATTGTACAGCAATGGATCGGGGCTTGGCTAAATAATTCATTGCACACAGTGTACAGGAAGAAGTTCTTACATATATATTTTATAGTTGCTATTTACTATACACACACTTTATGCAAATGTCGAGTTCTCCTTTCCTTCCAACTCTCACGTGTTATTTACTACTGTAGAGCTACATGTCAGTGGAGCAGCAGTGTAGTGTTACTTCCATTCTGTTGTGCAATGATAAATGTAGGATGTGATACGGAGGAGAGGTGCTATAAAGCGAATCCAAATCCTCACATCCATACAAATGACACACTGCTCTTATAAAGAACTGTACTACTGGGACATGTGCATAGCAATAACAAACTTTAGCCATATATCCTCAAACTCAGTCCGTCAGCCAGACTCATAAATATTGTAATTGAAATCAAAATAAAGTTATCCTTTCCGTGAGCATTACGTCAGCTCAGTCTATTCTCAAAAATGTATAGGGATTCCTCTAGTCATATTCTTTCTAATAATACACCACAGTCTGTAAGCTTGAATCAACATTTATCGTATATCAAATAGCATCACTGATATTTCCCAATGAAACTTTTATTGTTGGTCTGAGGCTGCATATAATATACAACTACCAATCTGTACTTCTTCAACTTATATATATGTTAATCACTGGTAGCTTTTCTTATAGGTTCAACAATTTCTACTGTAATTATAACAATCAAAACTTGGGGAAAACTATTTTATTTTAAGAAAAGACTTCAGAAAAGTTAATCAAAGAAAAATTAATCAAAAAACAGATGTAATGAATGCAAGTTGTGACTATGACGCTTCAGTCTATTCTTCTTTCAATATTGATTACTTATTTCATTGTGATGTATGTTCTAATTAAACATGGTCTGAGAAATTAACCCGAGCCAAGTCACAGCATATCCATATATAATATTTAGTTCTACAATTTACTCAGACTCATTAATTAAGGCTAGTGTTTAAGTATTTTTACTCTTGTATATTAACATCTTGTGTTTTGGTATATGTTATGCATACGCATGTAATAGGTGTGTACGTGTGGTATTAGAATTGCTCACATTACATTTCAAGTTACACTAGAGTCACTGTAAGTTGCAATTTGATGGCTACAGTTTCAATTAAGGTAGTGTTCGTAAAAGAACCTATTCCGATGGTTTCATCTGCGGGTCGCAAACAGGATATCTATTGGATCCCTAAACAAATTCATTGTCATATTGTCAGTCAGTGTATTTAGTGTAGTATGTTGTATATGTCTATGTACGTAGTAATTCTACGCATGGAAAATAAAATATCATTGTCTATTGATTCTAATTTGAAAATGTAATGTGTTGTATGCCTACGTTGTATCAACTAAAGTTTTCAGAGAATATTGTATAAATTAAAGTCTCAGCTCATGATAGTTGTCATTTGGACTATTGAGTGTGATTGACATAAAAGAGTTGACATTAGATGCACGAGTTAACATGACAAGTGTAATGTTAGAGCTACAGATACACAGACAGTCAAGAATCTCTCCATCTCCTCCTCTAAGTAAGCTGCGTATCACATTCAACTTTCAACCAGACATACAGTCGTAGACGTACATAGTAGCTATGCATAGATGATACAACTTGAATAATTTACAATCGTTGTTATTTGTATTCATTCGCAAACAGTATTGGGAAACACACTCCATTGACTTCCCTCGCTCGCTATGTCATACCGAACTAAAATCATACAGACGTGAACTTTTAACAAAGGATAAATACTCTGCATACACTACAACTCGACACTAAGAATATAGCAGAGAGGAATCAAATGGAGGAATTATTGACAATAAATACACATTTGAAACTTGGTAGAGGCAGACTAACGTTGACGATTATGCAGGTTTTATGACACAGAGCTCTGATCTCCTCTCCTTGGAACAAGTCATTGAGACTGAGTGAAAGTCTAAAATAATTTCAACTGTGAAGTAATAACCGACTGCTCTAGTTTTGTTATTCGCTGCCACTACTTTTGTTTAAAACCTTCTCACTGACAGTTTATGTGCATTTGGATGTTGGCGAATAATGTTTGCAGCACTATAATAATTCCTTTTATTAGTTCTTCTATAGCATGGAAATGTTCCACCATGATCCTTTTATTTCTCAGCTTCATCCCTCCTCCCACTCACAACTGCAGAGAATATTGCACATCGTGATCACAGTCATGCTAGCTCTAGGCTAGATTTCCAATTTCCTCTATATATTACCCAACCTTATTTTCAAACTCAGAGCTAGAACTTCCTTATGCCTATATACCCACTACTGTCCACACCAAATCCATTATTTTAGTAGCACTTGGCATTTCGGCACTATTCCATCCAGAAGACGTTAATTGATAATAATAATCTCATAGTGTATATACGATTTCTGTCATTATCTAGTTCATAAAATTTGTTGGCTGACTATATGCACTACTATGTATCATTATGCACAGTCAAACAATATCTTTCAAAAATGTGTAGATACATACTCTTGTGTAGGTAGTAAATAGCTTTTGACTATAGAGAAATGGCAATTTTATTCTGAATTCATCGAAGGAATTATTAGGGTATAAAAATTACTAAGAAGTTTTAATGAGAATGAATTTAGGCTAGAACTATATTGAAGAAATATGATACTGCATCCTGTTCCTGCTCATTAGTCTTTTGTAATCAATAATATGAAGATTAGGAATAAGAAACAAATCTGACTTTGCTATTTGTCTGAACCTGAGAGAGTCCTGCGGTGAAAAGGTTTTGGGTTGTTTGTTTGAAGCTTCTCTGTCTGTACAACATACACATTCATATTCTGAAGTCTGAACAAACTCATATTCCCCTGTTTCCTACTTGGTACTTGCTAATTAATGAGAAATCCTCGTGGGCCTGTTTTTCCTTACTTCCTTCACTTCACAACAAGCAGGTAGTGTGTAATTTATTTTCATCTTGGTCTAAAGCCTACAACAGTCCTATACCCACACTCGCTTTACTTCGTCCAATCATCCGGCAATAAAATACCTTCCACAACACAACTTAACCAAAAGCCAAGAAAAATTAACGAAATTCCACAGTATGTTCAAAACCCATCGCTTTGTGTTGATTTAGTATAAAATGCCGCCGATATATAAACAATATAAAGCAATATATTCTACAACTACAATGCATGAGATTTGATTTTATCATTTGGTTTGTATACAGTATGTAGTACAGTATGTAGTATATTTGCTTTCAAATCTCTACTTCAATCATTCCAGATACTATTGAATAATCGTGTGTATACACGTGTACCTATGTGTAGTGAAGTGGGTAAGTGTATATCAGCAAATGTATTTATTAATTTAGAACTACAGCATGCATTGCCTGTTGAATATTTACAGCAGACTACTTCGTTCTTTCTCCACTTCTTTTAAGATACCTATCATAACCTTTTCCAACTCAAACTCAGACAAGTTGAAAAATGTTTTATCAGTCAATAACAGATGTATGAAAATCTATCTCTGATTACACAGAATATTGAGTTATTTCTGTAAAGTGCAAAGGCGGTCGATTGGGTTTTGTATATTGTATACACTACCTATACCCTGTGTATCTTGTATCCATACATACTATACACAGGTTCATGTATAGAGAATGTATTTGTAAATTCTGTATATTATTAGTCTTTCAGAGTATATCTTATGGTATTCTTTGCAGACAACTTACTCCAATTTCCACAACCACCAATCGAATCAAAAGATTCTCTCAGCTTTCAAACAGTTAAAAAATTGCTAATACTTTTGTCCTTCCATTCCGCAAGAAAACGTTATTTTAGTACCTACTATGCTGTGGAGTGTGGAAGTACCGTATCATTACTTTGGTGTACGGCGCTTCCACAATATAAAAGTTTATATGCCATACCGAAATAAATCATACTCAAAACAAGTTTTCTTTGCTTCAATCGATATCCCAATACATACATGAAATACATGTGTCTACATAAAATCTCTGTGTAAGTATTCCATGAACTAGTACTACGATTCAAAAGGAAACAAAATTCAGACTAAGCTTCACAAGAACCCACAGAGAACTTTAACAAATGCACTACACGAGATCAGTAAATATTGCTCCAATCTTTCCAGCACTTTTTCATGTAATAAAACACTGTAAGTAATATGTCTGGATATTATTTGTAGGTACATGCAGAGTAAAAAAGAACGATCAATACGAAAAAAAATTCCTCGCATATACATATTATTTATTACTACATTATACACTCCGTACTACATAGAGTTTTGTAGAATATTAATCTCCCATTAACTGTATTAACTGACGATAAGTAGAAAGTCTGTTTTATGGATTTAGCCTATTATATTCTGTGATACTTTGCTGATTGATTCTATTTAAGGCTTAATTAGTAAGGTAGTTACTTAGCTACCTATATAAAATGACAAAGCATTGTGAAATGACAGATTTCTGCATGATAATTGAGCTTTTGTGGGTTATTAGTTTTTACTGTTGCAAACTAACCACAAAAGCCAAATGGTAGAAACTACCACATAGTACAGACATAATAAAGCCATGCACAACCTTGTCCAATAAATTAATTTGTGAATATTACAGAGTTGGAGCACAAGTGTTTGTGTTGTGCTATCCAGAAAGAGAATCAAGCGTCGAATGAGTAATATGAGGAGGATAATGTGAAGGAAGAACTTACCCAGCTATTTTGATAGTTTGATAAGTATAAGATAGAGCAGTCTTAAGGGGTTGAAGATTTGATATGGAGAAGATGTGCTAGTGATTACGAGGGAATTGTGTTCAAAGTCTGAGACAGGCGAAGGAGGTGTATGCGAGGTGTGTTGTAGTGTGGAGTGTATTGTGGAGGACTGCAAAATTACTCTGTGAACGTAACGTAGCTATACAAATGTGATAAAGAGCAGCTGTAGTCACTAATTCGTTCAAATTGGCGGAGTTGAGTCAGATTGCATTATATAAGTGTATTATGCATGTGGAGAATACAGAGTAGTATACTGCTACATACACGTACCACACCAGGAGGAGAGCGGTGTAAAGGTTAAGAGTTCAGTATCACTCCAAAAGCAATGTTTAAGGTGGTATTTGTATTGGTCTCGTAAATAACATACATAAAACACTTTGCCAATAACAATCCAGAAGGCAATTGCAATACAATGTACTAGGAGAGTGCTGTAGTTCTATAGAAAATACGTAGTGGTATACAAAGGAATGGAGTTAGAAGATATTAGTGTAATGGTAGTGTAAGTATTTGTAGTATTTGTTTAAATTAAGCTCTGATGTGAGTGATGTGTTTGAGGAGAATAAGAATAAAGTGAGGTCAGGGCAGCAAGTGGAATAAATTAAAGGAGATGATGGTAATGTAATGAGGATGATGAGAATGGGAATGAGAGTGTTTGATGCGTTTGTGTTGCTTTGCCTTGGCTTGACTAGCCGTCCGAAACGGTTTGGAGGAAGAGAGTCGGAACTAGTGGTGGAAAGAAGAAGACGACGATGATGGTGATGTGGGTTGCTGTGCGACGACTGTGTCTCCGAAAACAAGTGTACACTGTGAGTGAGTGAGAGAAGAACAAGTGAGAAGCTGGTTACTAGAGCTAGGGCTACTCCAAACTAGGACTAGTCCAAATGTAAACCAACTACTAGCAACTACCCACTTGCTATGTTGAAGATATATCTGGGGCTGCTGGGGCTGCTGTGGGGCTGGCTGGCTTGGCTACGCTGTGAGAAGTGAACTGATGTGAACTTGTTAACTATGTGTAATGTACTAACTGATTGCCTGCAAAAAGCAACAAGCTCCACTCCACCACCAGCACGGGAACACGAGCAAACAGCAAACAAGACACACAACTCTTGGTTTCGTTTTACGCAAACACTTTAAGCTCCTTCTTCCATGTTCTACGAGTTCGACTAGGATTTTTCTTTTCGTCAAAACTCAACTGTGTGTGACTGGAGTGGGGAATTGTGGAGCCACTGCCACTGCTGTAGCACTACGGGCAATAAGTGAGTTAGTGAGTGCGGGGAACAAGGGAATGTAAATTTTCCTTATCACACAATCCACTACTTAAGTATTTATCTCTCCTGCATGCACTTGCTCAAAAACTTTTCAAGTGCTCGCAACGTATACAACTGTATTGTGTTCGTACATAACTCTCCTTGAATTTATTGCGGATTTGTCATAATCTGTCCGGGTTTGCTATTCTTATGCAAATGAACCCGTTGGAAGTTAAAAATGTGGGTAAGTGGTAAGTTTTGTTGTTTGGAGAGTCTACAGGCGAAAGGAACTACTATTTTACTCTACGTGTAAACAATTATAAGATAAATCATTAAGTATGATTCTATTTTAGTTTGTGAGATAAGCTTAAAGCTTCTACAATTACAACTAACTTGAGTAAGACAAGTTCACCTGTACACGTAATTTGTGTCAAAGTTAGCACAATATGCAGTGGCAATGAAGGATCCAATCCTGCTGTACCAATCCTGGTTGTCTGTTGTTAGCGAGCGATGATGTTCTTCCTCTGCTACCCTACGCACAACTGACACCAAAGACCCGTGCAGCACAGCAACTCAATTACCCCCAATCTGCTCTTCCTTTGTATCTCATGCACAATCTTCGCTTTCCACACACTACTAAACTTAAACCATTACTATATACGGCAACAGCACTACAGATACTCTCTGATTGTTACAGATATTCCTTGTTCCCTGATACTCTCACTGAATAAAGAGCAGAGTGTTGTATAACGTCCAAGAAGTCACAAAAGTCGCACACAAATACTACTGCAACGAGCAGACGAGCCAGCACAAAAGTACACGATGAGCACCACGCTGTCTGTTTGTGTGCAAAAACTAAGCAAAGTTCACACACATTGCATGCTGTCTGTGTCCTGCCTCTGAGTCTGTGGTGGATGGAGCAGCTCAAACTCTTTTCCCATTTCTCTATGCCCTGGCTTGGCAATTTAATTCTTTCTTACTCTGTTCGTATTAAGCTTTTATAATATTTTATGTTTACGCCCATAGATAAGTAGCGTAAACGTAGGTCTAGAATGTATTTGTATTTTTCTCCTTGTAACTGTATATACTTACAGGTACAATAATACTATTAGTATGTATGGAGTATGCCTACATTAGGTTTTAGGTAGCTATGCACAATATAGTGAAATCAATAGACTTAAAGTTTCTCAGCCAAAAGGATTGTAGTGTTCGTTTTTGATTGACAATTCTCTGGATACAAAAGAAACTTTAGAGAAAATACAAACAGCACTATATAGACCAGACCTGTGTTCCACTATGTACTACCGATGCAAACAGTACGAACAGATTTGATTTATTTCATACGAGTGTTTCGTAGTACTTGTCTCGTCTTGTCTGCATCGCCCGTATTGACATTAATTGGAATCGCAATAGAAATAAGTCGTCAGAGAAAATTGCTGTTGGTGTGCACAGAAGTAGATGGTTGTTGCAATATTCGAGAAGCAACCAAAGCAAGACAGAATTCTTCCAACTCAATTACATTCATTTGCAGTAGAGAAAAGACTTCAACAGGTTTGCCTGCCTCTTTCTGTGCTTTTTACACCAATGCACATTGTACACTCACACAGTGTTCTGTGAATGATAAGGAATCGTCTGAAAAGAAATGTAATCGCTTAGCTCAACTCAATTCACTCACTCAGACACATTCAGATCACACCATCATCCTCACCAGTCTGTCTTCTTTCTTAGACCAGCTTCGTCTTTTATTGCACACACATACACATCTATAATATTATGTGTACTCCTTCTATGTATGATGCGTCTTTACACTGCAGGGTAAACATGATTGCATAAGATAAAGACACTCATGCATAAAACCGTACGATTACTATAAAGAATCTTGTACAGCAGAAGGAGTCTCTATGGGGTTTTCACGTTTAATTCAATCAGTTTCGCTTTCTTAGTCAATTACATGAGTCTGAGAAGGAGCAGATGAATTGGCACACACACAAACATAATACAACATAAGCGTCCCTACTAATCATTTGTTCGTCATGTGCTTTTGCTACCCACACACTCCAATCTGATGCTTCTTGCTTGTGTTAAGTGGCCCACCAATATTAAATTACTCTATACAAACCAACAGCCACCTTCTTCTTCCTTTTCTGTGTGACTTGAATTAAAGTTTTTGGGTGGACGTTGTGGTGTGTTGTGGTGGGCTGGGAAACACGAGAGATTGGACTCAGCTTTTGTGAAAACTGAATTACAATGTTTGTGGTGATAAAGTAGCTTTAAAAGGCAAAAAACGATTTAGTTTTATTATGCTGTAGCAAAGTAAGTTCCGCTTTGCTTTTATTTTGATTTATTATTTTCCGATGGTTGGAAATGGTTCATTTGCAACTGGGAGTCCGTGTTTACGAACAGAGAGTTTGAGTCGTTTTGTTAGTGTCCTGTACGTGGTGTGTGTTGTGTGATGTTTGTGAAAAGGTAGAACAAACACTCGACATGTCAGCCGTGAAAAACTGAGTGGAAAAAGGTTATAGTAATACCTAGTGCCACTGCTCCTGTTATGAATGTATGCATTAGTGAGTCGTGCTATTCTATATTTCCGCTGAGAACAAGAAGAAGCCAAACAGTACAAGGTAGGACTAATATAAAGTAATATTACACTTTGTATGCGAGTACAATATGTAGTCAAGTGCAAAAACTGTAAAATGCAGGAGAGTAAGGAAAGCAAAGTCTTATCTTACGTACATAAGAGACGGGAATGCAATTCAATGGTATGGCATTGCCATTACTTTATACGCCTGCCTAGCTCCCTGCCTGTCTGGATACTGGATCGGCTTCAACTTCCACTACTCCACTATTTACTGTATTTACGGCCAGAACTAAAGTCAGTAGTGCTGGAACACTGGCAGTAGCCAACATACAAATACATACATTAGGTAGGCACATACCAATACTACATTTAACCAAAAGCTTAGCTTACCTTCTCCTGTAGTTTTCCATGTAAGTGTGTTACACATTTACGACGACTATATACCACTGTTACAAACAGTTCACATAATACCTAGACTCTATCTCTCTGACTTTTTCACCTAGCAAAAGAAACGAACTCTGAGAGTCAGTCGGTTGGCTAGATATCACACACACACACAAATAGCATGAAAAGAAACCATAGAAAGTGCAACTTCAGTTAATACATTGAAGTTACATACACGTAGTACTAGTAGTATGTAGTTACTGTGTAATGTGGCAGAATTTCTCACATAGTAGCATAATAATAATACTGTGTTCCACTATAATAATATTGTATGTGTGTGCCACATGTATAAAACTTGCTCCCATTCCGATTCATGCTAAAACTCTTTGACTCTAATACCATTATTACTACTGCTTCTGTTGTAATAGAGTTTTATACAGATTCTAATGCAATAGCATTATGGCATACCTCTAGAGCTATAAGCTATTCTACAAAGTAGATACCGCAAACAACGGCTATTGTGCCCAAAAATTCTTTTCTCTTCCTTCTTTGCTATATGACAAATATATTTATATGCAATTATTATGCTTTTCATAGTTCTTGTATTTTTTGAACCCGTACGTTTTATACTACCTTAAATACATGCCATGAATGTGCTGTGGTTGTATATACATCTGGGTAGGTAGACATAAATGTGTCATATAACTAAACGGGGAACATATCACAGCACGATGGTGAAGTGCATAGTTATTAGTGTGATAGTGTCACTGCTCTGCAGGAGAAGTGATTAAAGTATACACCGCCTCACCTACTGCAATAGTAGGACGGATATTAGACTGAAACTGCACAAGAATATAAGAAGGAAATAAAATGCGATTAAGCATACCTAGGACCGAGACATCATACAGAGTCCAAGATACGGCAGTCCACACCAGAATATGAACTACCTGAGTATCTTTATTACAACAATATTTTTAGTAATACAGTGTGTATATAGTAGAGTGATTGTAGCAGGCTGAATGTGCTGGTTGTTCAAGTGTAGTACCGTGACTGCATGGCGTGATCGGTGTTACAGATAGCGGTGTAAGCTATAGGAACGTGTGTGTGTATGTGTGTATTGTAATGGAACCATATCGCTTTATAAACTCCGGGAAAGAAGTCAGGACGAACTGCCGGCTTATGTGATACACAACACAATGGAATTTTCAATTCCGTTCTTTCACTCTACAACACACAACTATAACATTTGCCAGCGCATGCTTTTACTTTTCTATGCATACGATTTGCTTCCACGCTAAAAGAGTTCACGAAAAGTTTGCTTAATTGCAATATGTTACTAGCTTAAATCTATTGTAGTTTCTACACGTTAAACTTGCAAAACGGTGATTATGGGGAAACGCTGCACACAGTTCATGTGCTACACACGGAAATTTAAACGCTCCCATTTCTTATCCATACTATACCAAAATCTACTTAGTTTCCCCATTCATTTTTTATAAAACAGAATGTTTTAAAGCGTATTTGATGAACCCGTTACAGCTTTTCATTTAGCAGAGGCTCTAAGACTTTTATGCATGAAGAAAAGTTTTCTGTGACAAATTGAACAATGACGAATCAAAACAATTGAAATGTCTTTGTTCAGAGAGTATAACATTGTACTGTTATAAGACAGACTTAATGTTTCGTGAGTTCGTTAAAAGAAATGAATGAACCGTAATAATCTTTTGCCCTTCATTAGTTTGGGTTGGTGAATACATTCAAATACAAGTAGCACCTTGTGAATAATTCATCTAATTCTCATCAGTTCATTTTGGCTCGCTAAAATCTGAGTACATATACATTAGATAAGCAGTACATTATGATAGTAGGAGCAGTTTGAGCATAGATAGGTATGTATACTACAGTCTGCATGTCTACACACTACACTGAATACTGAAGATGATGATATTACTACCTAAGTAGCAGCTACTTGTGTTACGTCTCGTTATAAAGAAAATTAAAGGAGACACAAGACACTGATGCGTCTAGTAAGGCAAAAGGCTACGTTGCATCAGTTAAACCACACTTGGGTAGTAGTGGAGTTATCTACAAGTTAATATTAAACAGCACATTGCCTCTTCTTTCCGTCCATTGGGTCGTTAACTTTTATATCATGGCATGTTATAAGCTCCGCTGAATTATGACTTCGACTACAATCTCAGCATATGACAGCTTCGCCTTGGTCTACTCGTAAGTAGTCAGCTTAATTTATTTATTAATCATCAGACCATATCAAATGCTTTCATAACAACATCTTCCACCAAACAAACTTCTCGTATTTTGTATTTATAACTATTTCCTGGAGAATACCACGAACCAGACCTTTCATTCACTTAACACGATTCACAAATAGGAACTTTAGCTTCATATACGCATGAGTTCATTTTTCACATAGGTTTAGGTAGGTACTTACTGCTGTAAAATCTCGAGAGTGTATACAAATTGCATCAAGTTTATATGATGTACACAAATATGACTTGTTTGTTGAAAAATAAGGCACATGTACATTTTAATAGACATTTACACAATGACCAGCTAGAAACATAGTTTGCTTGATGTTAGATAGAGTAAAAATGAAATAAAAGTCAACATTTACATTGATTACAAACCATATCTTTGTTGCAGGCACATTAAATGCCAGGGAGTCTCTATTTTACTGCGATGTTTCATAGTCAGCGAAAACTCAGTTACTACTAGGATAATAATAAATGCAAGAACTCCTATCAGTATGTCTGTCTGTATGATTTAGCAAGTGAGTGACAGCTAAGAGAGAGCCTGCATTATTATTTGCTCATTCTCAGCTTGCCCTTTATTGTTTAGCAGAGATGCTTGTTAGAATTACATAGGCACTTAATCAGGAGAGTGTGTTAAGAAATTGTAGCAGCGATAGTTCATGTATAATAATATCTATTTGCAACTATGTATAAAATCTGCTTTTGTAGGTATACTCTAATATATTTTGTGCTTATGATTTTTTACACTTGTTAGAATGCATACATGTAGCAAAATACATAAAAAGTTGTGATTTGACATGTGATGTATTTCTAACCGAGGCTGTTCTAACATGTAATTTACATTTTAAAGCTCACTATGCTTGTAAATTGTAAGATAAACAATGAGAATAAAATTTTATAAGTAATGTAAGGTCTTTTCATGTTTAGGTTTACGACCAACCTTCTGCGAGTACCTGAGTAACTAATGGATTCTGCGTTTATCATGAAATTAGTCATTGTTTGCAACTCCGCAGTATGCATGGATTTCACTAGGGATCTACGTGGGCGACAACATCACACAGGTCAAACAGGCCAATTTTTCAATTGAAACTAATGACGCAAGCAGTGAGACTGTATTCACCATCATTATTCATTACCGTGCATGAATGAAAGGAAACATAATGGCATCTTTACTTTGTACTACAACATGTACTACCAATTTATGTCCACATCAAATGTGCACTTTCTACAATGTACGTGTCTCACACTCTTATCTCATGTATGTGGCACTCGGTTTTCTCGTTGACGGAAGTTGAAACATGAGAAATAACAATACATTCCTTGAATATGATGCACCGACATTTGTGTAAATATATAAGGCATTAACTAGTGCATCATAATATACAGATAATATGTATTACAAAGTACAACGGTAATGCGTGACTACACATTAATATGTAGGTACTCTCAATCAGGTCTCCTACAAAGAAATGGTTAAGAAACTCTAATAATTACTAAACAACAGAAATGTTGAATTACTCTTATGAATCATCATCAAAAATAATATCTATTAAGTACCTAACCATAGTACCATTGTTAAAGTGATTCTATTTCAATGTTGTTCAAGCACCTTGGTATGCCAGTTCACATTAAGTATGACGTGAAAAATTGATTCAATACAAATACTTAATAATACTGCTTGAAATATTGATTAAAAATAACAAAGGATGGTTCAGATTAGGTTCAAATAACTGATATATTTTACCGATAGGTGTTTGTAATCTTATGTTTCTAAAAGACACATGCCTGTGCCTGTAGTTAGATATCTGATAAGTGAGAACGTTTAGTCATAAAGGACATGTAAAGCTATTTTTGTATTTTAATCTAAAAGTAGCATAATATAAATATGTAAGTGGAATACTTATGGAGAATGGATAACGCAACGCATAGACTGCAGACGACAAGAACGTGTGTGCGTGTGTAAAAATTAAGCAGAAAACTTTATAAAGTGTAATTACACAAATATTATATGAGTGATGCTGACTATACCTGTTAATTTGAAGAGTCCACATGGTGGCTACTCTATGGCTTTATCATATAATATTATGCTGTGTCAGTCCAGGCGATAGTGGTCAAGGTTCTCATTGACGCAAACACATTTATTGCGTTAGTCACTTACACTTTTGTGTTATCTATTTCCGTATATTATACTCAAGCTTAATAAACCAAACATACACAATTATTACCAAATTAAAAGGAATGTTCATGAATTTATTTGCTATTTAAGTACAAGGCACAAATCAGCACAATAATTCGTCACAAATCTCCATTAAACTGATTTCCACTTTTCTATTTCTATACAAGTAGGTTTATTGCAGGTTTATGTAGGTATGTAGTTCAGATTTAAAATTAGTTGAGTTTCATTAATTATAAACTGAGTAGGTAAAGGAGCAAGGTATTGTTTAATTGTCTCACTGCATTGTTTGTTTTCTATGAAACCCTGTCACGGATTACAATGTCAATTACAGGTCTATCTGCACTTTCGATTGACACTCAACTTCCTCTTTGAAGTTCATTTAAAGAACTTTGTTGAAATTAGCAGATAGGATATCAAATTATGTTTACACTGAACTTGAAACTTTGCGATGTCTGGCGAAATTCGTGTTGTTAACAATAACATTAAACAACACCAGACATGTAAACTCCTACGTACATACAACTTCAAGGTATATAAAGGCACTGATTCCCCAACTATTTCTTGCACGTAATCAACATATTTTATATTGTACAGTTATGCAACACAAACATACACTACACAACTAAACTTACACTGCTGGAGACACACTAACAAACTACCAACTTTTAGCTAAAAACTCCCCGCATAAATACTTTTCATAGCACTTTAGTTGTGTATTTACATGAAGATTTCGTAGAGCCTTAAATATATTTGATATCTAAACTCGCATGCACATAAACACAGTCAAATACTAACTGTAGTATTTTCTAGTGTTGAAAATAAAAATACCTCCCTAAGTTAGGTAGGCTATAATATTTACAATAAAATAGGTATATAAGTTTATAGACTAAAATGAACAAAGTATTGTGTGCTTAACCCCTGCGGACACATTAGCTAAATGATATAAATTTATATGGGAAAGATTGTTTGTATTGTGTATGGTACACGAGAGAGACACACAGAAAGAAAGAACGAGAGATAGAGAGAGAGCTGACAATGAGCTGATAATCGCTGTAGAACTGAGGATTTGGTGTGTGTTTGTATTTTAATGTTGGTGTTTGTGTGTTGTTATTTTGTGATGTTGTTGTGTCGAGAGTTGAGTCGTTTGGCTAACTAAGCAACTGCAGAGTTAATGTGCCAAGGCATGTCATGACAGTCCAGGAGGAGCATTGAGCATATACTTTTGCATCGCTCCTGCATACAACTTCATCCTGCGTATTCCCAGTCGCACTCTGAATATTATAAAAGTGGCAGAGGAAAAAATATCTAAATTCATTCTCTCCTGATGATAAAAGAGTAAGAGACTGCTAGAGTATAGTAGTTAGTCCAGTTGAGTATTTGCTGTGAAGTATTTAGTGGTGGCAGTGTAGCAGGAGGAGAATCCAGTCGTTCAGAAGAGCTTATGATTATACCACATTACAAAGTCAAGTCAGTCGATTAAGTCTAAATGAAATGGAAACATGCAGCTCCTCAACAACAAACAACATCACAAACACTCGACAAGCAATCCACGTAGTTAAACACACACTTGCCCACTGCGTCTCCCTACCTTTTACACACTAATAGTCCCACTACATCTCTCCCCACTCTTTCTAATGCATCACACACTACACAACACAATTACATTTACATCACCAAACCACTACTACATACATAGCATGACGATGCTTCCAAACACAATGTACGATAACTATACAATGCAATTTCTTTGCATAGCACACTACACATATCTGCACACACATAAATACCCAGCCAGAGTGCTTCAAATACATAGCTGCTATATGTACAATGATGATGCAGCTACTAAAACAAAACATAATAATAAACAGAGGAGTCTGTAGTTTAAAACAGTGATCATGTAATGGTACATTAGGAACATTAGTATTTACGTGGCTAACTTACCTAACTACTAACAACATAATACACAACACACACCCATCATGATGCATGGCAGATTAGCCAAGGAGATGCCAAGTGAACAGTTATTTATAATAATGCGTCTGTCTGTCTCTCGAGCAATTACTGCCCTATCTTATGTACCACGCTAGTGCTGGATTCAACTACATCCCACAATTACACATTCAACCACTATACTCCTATCTGCACACACACAACATCCTCCTATATCCTCCGATCTTTTAATTCCACAGAATCAAATAAATAATGTCAACATAAACATGCAGTTTTTACCTTCATCTATCTATAATGCAAATGAAAGTAGGTATGGACAATAGAGTCATGTTGTGCATAGCTACATACGTATTAATTCATAGGTATTTAACTTGAATTACTTGAAACACTTGAGAAGAACATTGTAGAATCACTTAATACACATATAAACCAATTAATAAATGCAGCTTTCATTTTTACTTGCTTGGCTCATTTATTTTTCATTTTTGTAATGGCACATATATTTGCAACATGAAACATGACTACATGACTCTACGTGTTCAGTCTACTACTACGTGTTCTATATAGGAGTGTGCAAAGTAAAAGCAATCAACATGTTTGCGTGGTTCAATAAACGAGTAGCATATGAATATTAGAAACTGAATGGTGCGGTGCTTGTTGTAAGTAAACTAATAGCTACATACAACTATTACTGCAGCAAGTAGCTACACTCCTCCGGCACATCACATTAGCATTTGATTGAAGTTTGAAAGTACATTAGGTAAAGCGAGACTATAATAATATTATATGCTCGTAACGATAAGAGAGCAAGCACTACGGCAGAACTCTAGTGTATAGCTTTTTGATTGTAAATAAGTAATAATATTATTTATATATTTAGTATACCTACTCTAGTCGACTGAAAAGGAGTTAGATCAGTGTTCAGATACAAGGCAGTGTTATGAAATATTTAGCAGTACTTTGGATGTGATAGAACTGTTAAAGTCTACTCTGTGAACACAAAACACAATTGAGTATAGTGCAAACGACGCGACTATTATTATCTTCACAATTCATGCAAACAGTGAAAGTACATTATTGGTAGTCATATACGTATTACACGAAATTCTAGTATACAACCACCACAATCAGATAATTGCAAGTTGAATGAATAGCACTCTATACTCTTATGGCATGTTGTTTGTAGTATGCTAGACGTAATAGTATTGCTGGAGAAGAAAAAGACATGAGCATGAAGCGACCACACCAAATGAAAAAGTAATGGATTGACATTATCACCACCGATAAGTACACGTTCTCTTTGACTGCACAACTACTACTTTGCTAGTTGCACCCAACTGCCATCAATACCCGTTTACTACGTCCTTTACTTACCATTAGTAGTGTACACTTCCAAAGGAAATACCTATTGGAATAAAAGAACAGAATAACTCCACAACAAAAAGACGTGAACAATGATGTGAGTAATGAAGTCTTGCCTTTCCATGATGGGACACTATGATATCTTTTCAGCTTTGACATGATATGATGGGTGATGTGATAGCACGTTAATTAATTAATATTACGACCAAACCAATAGCTCACTAATAACAACACCAACGCATTGTTAGTTGGCTATTCCATTAATATGCACACAGACAAACACTGAATACATTTTACACAAGTGTATCGTTCGTGTGTGCCACCGCAATTGTTTATTGTTTTCGTGGTGGCTTTTGTGTGTGGTATGATCGATTTACCAATATATGACAAATTGCTCATCGTTCATGCATTCAATCCAGTTATTTACACGACGCGTCTTTCACCTATACTATAATTTATTATGTATGTGTATGTAAGTGTGCAAACATGTTGTTATTATACGTAGATGGGTTAGGTAGGTCAGTCAAGGTATAACATACGTCAGGCTTCCATAATATATATGCAGTGCATTGATGTATGTACTTTAGTAAGACATCATTTACAACAATACTTCAAAAAATATCGCTCATATATAAAAGTAATTACAACAAAAGTGGTATGCAGAATATTAATAAGTACCTAGTACCTAGTATGTTAGTTACAATATTTCACGAAATTAAGTTGTAATTCTCAAAAAGCACAATTAAAATGTGTATACTTCCAATTATTGTCGGAACGTAAAAATTAGAGCCCAAAATTGCAAAGGAAATTGTGCAAGGTTATGTGGAGAGCAATTTTA
>JAQFYB010002213.1:0-26109 GCA_034694085.1 Pogonognathellus longicornis | reverse complement strand
TAATTCTTTCCCGATTCAACTTTTAAGCAGTGATTTCAGGCTTAATTTGCAACCTTGGAGATAATACAGTGGATCCTGTTGCACATAGCATGTACAAGATTTTGTATACGAGGTTGGATAACTTAGAAGAGCCTAAAAGCAAATTAACACGGAATACTGTTCCTAAAACAATTTATCTAATTGTATGTAAGTAAAACTTGATTGAGTTGAGATGAATGTTGACTAAATGATATTAGAGTTTGGGCTGCTGATTGTTTTGTTCTGGATAGACGTCTGTTGCACATTGTACATAGGGAAGATGTCAAAGCGACATGAAGACTTGATTTCTGAACACATTCAGACAAATAAGTACAAACGCTTAATATCATCATCATATTATTATTTCGCTACACTATAGCCAGACAGAGATTCTTCTCGTATGTGTATTGACTTGTATCTGTATTAGAATGCTGGCATATACCGAATAGTGTTGGGTTGTTGTAATATATACGTATAGATAAAAACGACGCGTCAACAACTTCACAGGCTTCAGAGGTCATTCACAAACAAGCGAAATCGCCACATTTGCATACGGCCACTTATAAAAAACATCAACAGAGGCGATGCAGCTGAACGCCTTGGAGCTCACTGACAATGAGAGTGAACAGCGACTTTGTTGATGGAAATGAATATACCTATTTACTGTTTACATATAATGGACAACCTCTATAAATTATAACCTACCTATGTCAATACCCAATATATCTATCTACCTCCCGTCCACCACCACCACCACCACCAGCCTCAGCCTCAGCCTCTCCATCTTCATCTTCATCTTCATCTTCTCCACATCTTCGCCTTCACTATAACATACAGCTACAGCCACACCAATACCACCACTCCTACTACAACCAACACAGCCACACTATTATATGCTCATCATCGTCGATCGTGCGTATTTAACATTGAGATAAGATCCTTCTCACTGATACTAATACTACACACTGCATCTATAACACTCACTCCCATCTTCATGGTGAAAGTGAATCTGCACTTGATCTAAATATCTCTGGTGTCCAAACCCATGCAAATTCTCTCCACACCATAATATCGCCTTTTACAATCCCACCGTGTAACCAATTAGTGCACATTTTTCACAAGCAGTTTCCAAACAACCTACCACAAACTATGTAACGTTGTCCCTTCCATTACACTAAAGGAGGATGTCAGCTAACAAAGAGCTTTATACTTATTATGTGTATGCACTCAACAACAACACTTAAATTTAACAACATCAACCAGTATAGTCAGTGGCGTAACTATAAATTGGGGGCCCCTATGTATCGTAAGAACCTCTCTTTGGGCCAAAATCAACATTATATACATCTTTGCTGGTCAAAACCAAATTTGCTATAGCAAAACTTTTACAATTTGCTTGCATTTTTATAGCAAAGTAACCCTTTTATTATATATATTCCAAGTGTTGGAGGCCCCCTGAGCCTTAGGGCCTCTATGTGACGTGTAGGTTGCATAAATGTTATATTTACGCCACTGTGTACCTATATAAGTAGGTAGTATAGTAAGAATCTGCTTTTTCTTGATTAGTGTTAAATTATTTCATAACGTAATATGTTACACATTATTATGTGCAAGTAGAAAGGGTCATGATATTATGTAGTAGACGGCTTTGGAATTGGACTGAATGGTCAACAGATTATACATTGAGCTCTTACTATACATTGTAAACTCGATTGAGTGGGTTGACAGACACATGAGGCAATAAAACTGAGTACATTCTTCCTGGTTCTATGCAACATGCAGGACAGTCCATAATTATATATTCATATCATATCTCTCCGGTTCCTCTGAGGAATTTTGCCCCAGTTGCTTAATTTCCTGATCTCTTGCATTAATTAGTGGCACCCTATGCAAAATTATTCATTTATAGAATACAAAGAAAAAAACAGATCAAAAATACTTGAGAACATGCAACCATACACGTAGTACATCGCTGACTTTGTAAAATTGATGCAAAATATTGTCCTCCTAATTGGAAATAAAGTATTACATAAGGAGCATAGTTGTCCTGGATTTTAATTAATTACTATTTTAGACACTAAATTATTTTCGGAGGACAATATTTTGCATCAAGGTTTTTACCATGAAAATACTTTTAGACCCTACCTCCTATTAAAAAACAGTATATTATTGTCTAGGTTACTTGGAAATACTTATATATATATATATATCTAATGGTTTATGAATAGAGATATACTAAGACGGAGAAAAGAATATTGCACAATAAAAAGAAATATACCGTAAGCGAAATTAAATGCAGAATTGGCAAGAAAGGTTTTAACTGTAATTCCATGTTTAAAGGATTGTGATAATATGAAGCAAGTACCAAGACAGTAACAGTGAGGTAGGTACAGTGATAAAACTACAAATACGAATAGCATGTGGATTCCATTACAGTGAAATAATGGAAGTAGGATTGTAGTAAGGCCATCACTATACAGCGAGTGTATACAGATGATGTCGTAGTCGTACAGTTATAAAATATTCTACTGAAATACCTAGTTGTAATATTTAGTTGGAGCTTAAAACTAAAGGTAGCTAATGTAATTACATATGCAGTATGTATACAAATATATGTACGTGAAATAATGTGTTGAGTGTTGGTTAATGGCTACAACTATGATACGTGTATGGATGTAAGGCTATAAGTAGGTTATATTCTAATACGCAAGAGCTTTGTCTTACGATATCTACTGTCTCCCTTCATTCTCTCTCTCTCTCTCTCTCTTTCACCGTACATTACACTTTTGTGTGTATGTGAAGATATTTCTATAGTTGTCTCATCTCATCTAATTGCCATGCACGCAAATGAACACGTTCAAATTATGCTTGGCTTACTTACTAATCCTGGCTCCACTCTCTATAAACTTTAAATAGTTTCGTGTAAAAAACTGGAGACTGAACCGGCTGCACAACATTTCCATGAAATTCATCCTCACCTACTGGGCTCATCATCATCCCCTCTCAGCTCTCTGCCTCAACATCAGAGTTCCAGAAAAGAATCCAAACGGAAGGACCTGCCTCGTCCTCGCATGAATATTTTGTATATTCAAAACATTCCTAATGACCAGAACCAGACCACATCCAACCATCCAACGTTTACCCTCATTACTTTTTTGATGGGATGAAGATTATTGTGATATGAAAGGACGTCTGCGTACACTTACACTTACTCCTATTCCTATGTACAACATTATACACAACACACTGCTCCACTTCGACTTCTTTTTCATACTCTCCTCAACAATTCTTCCTGTTCTATTATTAGACAATACTTAACTCCACAATAAATCCACTCTATCAAGCTATAAATAGAATTTCTTTACATCATCCCTATAAAACTCCCTCCTATCTCTCTCTCACACCAAATACAATGAAATTCGGAGTTCTCAAGCTCTCCATCCAATGATCACTTCCATTTCTATAATTTGTCTTTGGAATAATAATACAAGTATTATATATTATAGTAATAATATATTCAAAGCAAATACTGGCTATAAACACAAAATGTGGATAAAGCAAAGCTTTTGTGTAATGATCATTGCTTGGCTTTGCTTTGTCTTACGTTATATTAAATTTACTATATGGTGTAGTTATTCTCACGACGACGTGCTTCTTCAACTTTTTGTTCGTGTAAAAACATTTCTCATTCCGTTACATTACATAATACTTGGACTTACCCATCCAGTTTGATTCAAACAGTTGTTGACTGTATGGATTCAAATCACAGTCTAATAAAATTCATTCGGCTTAAATTCACACAGTCGCAGGAAATCCCGTACGTAGTAAAGGTACCCGTAGGAGAAGAAGTACCTACACACTGTAGTAGTAGAACCATAAATCTCAGACCATTAAAAAAATCTCGAAGTACCAAACAAATAAAGAAATGCATATAAAAATGTTATTGCGTATCAATGTTTACATAATAGTTGTATAACAATAACCTTTATGAAAGATTTCCATTCATTTTGTGAATGGGTTAACGACTGATTCTTGAGCAATGCTCGAATTAGGGATTGTTGAAAAATAGAAACTGCTTTATAAATGTCACCTACATTTTCACAGTTCCTGGTTGTTGCTTCAGATGTCAGAGTATAGAAATAGTTATACAATATAATCAGGTATATAGTCTTGACATAAATGACATTTTATTAAGCAAGACTAAAAAAATTAAATCATATGTACCTAAAATATTTATGAGAAAATGAATAGTGACCTCACTGACAGTCCCAACCCTCTAATTCATTATTTCAAATCTGAATCTGCTAAACGAACAAGTTAAACAGATCTGGTTGCATAATTGACATCAGGCAATGTTTTATAAATGATATGTTGTGCATGAGATGGGTCTGGTTAGTTATCAGCGGGAAGAAAAGAAAAAATTCTATGTATAATATTTGTTTCACAATTGTTTGTGTCTATATAGCATGCAATAGTGTAATCAAACGAAGGATGTGCCAATTCGACTTGTTTCGATTGAATCAAATGGATGAACTTTACTCACCATACTCTTATACAATACAGCTATAACTTTACACGTCTCCTGAATTTGTCGTCAACATTCCGCTCAGGTCGTTTCTGGTTAACTGTTAAAGCAGACTTTCCACTATTTAATTGCTATACATCAATACACAAAAAATCCTACATCTTGCAAACCAAATGAGATAATGATGAAAAATTATTATGTACATGAAATTATCCTATAAAATAGTACAACTTCGCAAATCATAATATTATTGTGTCTACTAGTTTGTGTATGTAAACAAAGTCGTTCTAGTATTTGATGCAATATTCTTTCTTTCAATTTCTTTATCTTTCTCACCCTCACAATTATTAAAGCTATAATTTCACTTTCGGAGATTACACATAGGATAGAAATGGGTGTGCAAATAATGCACAACAAATTTAACCAAGAACTCTTTACTAATGCCACTACATTTATATTTAAAATAAAATAAAATTTATTTTAAAAATGCATTTTTTAAATATTTCATTCTTTCTCCTTCCCAAGACAATGCTCAGCAAAATTATTACGGGTCTAGTGTTGAAACGTAGTTAAACATTGAAGATTGATACAGGATCTGTTGTGGAGTAGTGATAATGTTTTCCGCACATACATGATACATGAGTGTTATCTGTTGAAATGTCTTCACGCTATCATTTCCTATGGTTCATTTTACAGAATTTCATATGATATTATGTCTAGCATCTACGTAGGTAGTGCAAGACGTTATCTAATCGGAATGGCTTGGATAATTCAGGAAATAAATCTCTTTGTTCTAGTGTCCAGGTAGGTACACGATAAAAGAAGGCTTGAGCAACTGTAGAAGAATAAATAGGTGCATGAACATACATTCTTTTGCCGCTCTTGCTCTACTAATCCTAGTAATTAGGAGAAACGGTAAAAAGAATCCAGGGATAATAAAAACGTCGAGAAATCAAGTCTAAAACCATTTTGCTTGCCAAAGGATTACATAATGACAATTAGGCAAGGGAAGTGAAACTGCCGTAGGTTTATGTGTGTAGTGTGCATGGATGTATGTGTGTATGTGTATGGAAATGGCATAGTCCTGCATAATATTATATTCTAGTATTCTATGATGGGATAATGGAATCATGGTCATGGCATGCATGAGTAAGTCATATGAAAATGGTAAGTTTGTACAAGCTCTCATAATATTATGATGCTCCTTCATTCTATTTCATAGTTATACAATAGACTACAATATAAAGAATCTCCTTATGGTTTACTAGTAGTTACTAGTTGTTGTTTACTTGGCCGGTGAGCGATGTGGTGTCAGTAGTGGTGAAACGATGTAGTTATAATAACCCAGGTATGAGTGAGGAAACTGTCGGATTCACATAAACACAAACACCTTGGTGTTATTCGTATATTATTATATGATGAGTGTGTGTGTATGCAGCATGAGAGCTCATCTTCATCTGAATAGAGCAAAGCACACGAGGAGGAAAGATAACAGTAGTGTTTTTATCTTGTGATCACGCAAGGTGTGCTGCATAAATGTATAAGACATGATATATTAGAGTTTTAGTGTTTTATAGCTCTATAGCTACATGTGTGTGTGTGGGTCTCGGAAGTCTTACCTAGAGATATTTAATAGCAGTGGTGTAGCAGTTAGTGTAAGAACAGACTGAACAAAGATACAAAACACAAATACTACGTATAGGTATTAGTGCAACCCAGACCTTTAGAAGAGCTGTTGCGTAGCTATGTTTTAGGCCTCGCTCTGTGTGTTTGTACACAATGTAATAAATAACTGCTAAAACCTTATCATGTTTTTGGTTTCAGTTATGCAGCCGCATTTCGTTTCCCTCTTCCTTCTGCTTCCTTACTATATTTACCCTCAGCACACAATATCATCACACTACCTTTTCATTATCACCAAACCATGGATTAAAAATTTGCGAGTTGGTTGCATGCATGCAACTCCCAACTTTTGTCACGTTCATCTTCAAACACAATTTATTAATGCCTTATCATTATATTTTATTGTGTTATGCATGGAATGGAAATGAGCATGGCATTGTCGTCATCAACACTAATTATCATACCTATTCTTAGTTAGATATAAATACACCTACTGCTATAATTGTAAATATCAATATTGGGATTTAAGTGTATAAGTATTGAGAGGAAAAGGATTTTTGTACATCGTGGTAATTTGTGTGGAGGAATGGCATTAGTGCAATATAGGAAATCTTATAAGTTGAGAACTTGTTAACATAATGTGTAGTTTTGTAGTAGAGGAATAATCTATAGGGATATCTGTTGGGATAAAATGCGTATATCGTTATACAGGAGTTGAGAGAGTGCATTAGAGAGTGAATGGATTCAGAGGAGGAGGATGAGAAGATCAAGAAGAATAGAGGCCGAGGAAATACATGACCAAGAATGGCTCGGGCATTGACCTGAAACTTGAAAGCTTACGGTACCTTTTGGTGGGTTTGGTAATGGTATAATGGTAGTCCATTGAGTTGAGGGGGTCCCTGCAGGTTTACATTCTCCTGGAGAGGTTTCCTTACCTATTAACTATTACTTGGCTCTACCAACTGTGTGTATACCATCATCTATGATGTATGCTCACTTCTGGCGCGGGACATGACACAACAATGATGCAGCACTAACAATCATCATCTCAAACACTCTCATCCACTCAGGCCACAACACACTCTCTCTATACATGCACAATCTATTACTATGTAGCTATTCCACCTTACCACAACACCATACCACCACACCACAGACACCAAACTAAATTATAGACAAATACACTTCAGAATACACACACAACATACAAATCACTATATATCTGTACTAGGTATACAAACTATACTATGCAGATGCACACAAGACATAACCCAACATCATAATGTAGTAACACTAAGTGAGTTAAGTCATTTCGTATGCAGTCCGTTTCGCAAATTATGTTATGTTATCTTTACTACATGCAAATCTAGCTGTAACACTATGGAAAGCAGTTTGCACCAGAATCTGACTAAGTAAGTCTAACGGTACATTCGTAATATAAGTGATAATCATGATCATCATCATTTTTAAGTAACACAATGTAGTGACATTTGAACTTGCAATGCAAATGCATTTAGTACTTACAGAGTGAAATGAATAATAATGTTCTAATGTGCAATGGAGCTTCTTTCTACAAACAAAGTCTAAGACATGAGACTTTCTAATCTCATATTGCATCGCAAGAATTTTTATCACTGTGTGTGTACCTACTACCTACTACAGCAGCAGTAAGGAAAAGAAGAATGGATTTTTATATTTATCAGTGACAAGTACCTCTGTGAATGTAGTATGTACACAAAAGAAGAAGTTGGTCGTTGAGCTTCATTTATTTGTATTTGTAAGTTGGAACAACAAAGTAATAGCTTCCTGCTCCTTCAATCACTTTCAGCAGAATTCAGTGTACAATGTACAGTGTACAGCTAGATCTCACTCAACTCTGTACAACAAACTTATTGACCAAGCCAACAAGAAGTCTACAGAAGCACAGACTCACTCACCAATAACCACAAAGGCCCGTATTAATATGATTTGTATTCTCTCTCTATGTTTCTTCCATCAACCAACCTTTACATGACAAGCAAGAAAAGTGAAGAAACGGTGCTTGTCTTAATTTTTCCACGGTTTCTATAGACAAAGGAAAAAATTGTCTGCGAACTCAATGGGTTACTCGCCAGTCTTAAACTCTTCCTTGACTTGACTCTCATGTCTCACACATAGCTTCTTCATTTCAGCTGTCGTCGTCGTCGCACATCGTCTTCGTCAGAAAGATGAACCGAGTATTGTAGTTGTATGCACTCTTACATAGATAGGTACCTAATAATATGAAACACATGCTTGAACTTACTTTATCTCTATGTGCTTACAAATAAACCTTAGACTTGTATCTTGTGTTACAATATGGGACTGTGTAATAGAATATAAAAATATGGTTTAAAGTAATTATGTTTATATATAGGTATATCAATGTGTTATGTGGTGGCTGTCCCATGAGACAACAATCATTCACTTAACTTTGGGAGAAAGAAAGGCATTTACTAACAATAACTACATTTAGTCATAAAAGGGTTTACATAGCTAAAGTGTTGTACACCCACCATTGACTATAATCACTATTATAATATTAGAGTAGTTTGACATTTGATTTAAATGTTGTTAACTTACACCAATGACCTGTCATTCACACATAGAATGTATATTAATAATTTATGCTAGATCCCTTTTACGTGCAGAAAGTTAATGTCATTTTAACCTTAACTTATTATGAGATATTAATAAAAGTGTGTTGAAACTTTTGCTTTTTGAAGATTACTCTTAGCTTTATTGTGTCTCGTCATCATTGCCATTGTTACATTCATGTGGCACATACACCTGCTCCTATTAAAATGCAAGATACTTTCTACACAAAAATACATTTACACTTGTTTCACTCTTGCACCCCGAATTTCTCAATCTTTTGCATGCATTTTGTTCAGGACAAGGATCTAATGAGTATATACTAATGACAAGAAATTTCACATGTTAAACAAGTACAAATATTCACTACCGGTCGGGAATGTAGTTAAGAATGTAACGGTAGTTTTAATAGCTACTTGTGTAGATTTAATGATTATCACACAACCCATGTTTCATTATTATTTACAGATGTAATTATTAATAATTACACCCTCGCATGAATAATAAATGTGTTTTAGTTGTGTAAGCAGAACCATAACATATGAGCATGAAAGGAATATTACAACAAATGCGAATCTTGTTATTTGCCAGTTGTACGTTCAGTGACAGAGAAATGCTCATAACAATTAGAAACTGTACATTTGAGATGAGACGATTTGTTTGTGTAAGTATTATATGGCTCTATAAACTTCCCCTTTTTTAACGTGGATTTTCCATGCAAGGTATGCAATAGACGATAATATTAGTGGATAGGTAGACGTGTGTGGCGTATAATCCAGCTACCTATATACCCGAGTCTGCCGACCATATAATATCTGAACAAGGTACTTTGAGATATTATTATATTTTTCATCTCATCTCTTTGTCAGTAGTGTGTGGGCTGGTCGTGACTAGGTGAGCATAATACTGTGAGTGTTGCGTCGTAGCGTGTAAAGCATGCACAATATGTACGTAGACCAACACTACGAGGTACTAGTTCCAACAACTACATCTTCATTTACAGCTGCACAATATAATCATCATAAAAATACTACACACGTATTATGAGAATGATGCAACAACAAAAGTGAACCGTTCGTTCTTTCTTTAAGTCTCACTCACAGTTTTACTTCCTTGTCCTTGTTCTTCTGTCGTCCTATTCTACACTGTCATCAGTGTCAGTCCACAACATATCATCACACTATGCTCAAAGTCCACAATTTCGCCAATTATTACTGTCTCTTGTTCTGTCAATAGTTGTTTGAATATCGGGACTATTCGAGTTGAATGTCCGCTATGTCTTCAACAGTCTGTGTGTGACCCAACCCAGCATCACTAAAATACGTACATAGAGGCAATAAATAAATTAGCTCTTTAAACTCATCTAAATAGTACACATTGCATGTAATCCCTAATCCCTATGTCATACAGCAAAAAATCTGCACACCTACACTTGTCGCTAATGAATAATTATGGTACACGTACACAACATTAGCCAAAAGACAGTAGTAATTAAACACTATGCATGGTCATCAAGTCTCATTACCAATTAACATGTACTTCCCTGTAATAAATATGCATGTGGTAGTCTTAAATAATACTTCAGACACAATTACACTTGACATGCAACAATACTCTTCAACAAACTACATAGTCAGTATCTATATAGCCTGCAAGTTTACGGTTTTGTCCTCCCACACACTTTTACTCCACAGATTCGATCTTTGTATATAAACGCTTTCGTCTTTCAAAATAAAGCCGCATGACAGACGAGAGCATAAAAGGGATTTCCATTTTAGAAATGTCAAGTGTATAACCGTCAAACGCAACATTGTATACGCAATCTAAACTATGTTAACGTACAGCATATTAATAATGTATTGAATGTAATGAAGAAAATCATCAAAGAAATGTTATTACATAATTTGCAAAATATGAAAGTACAAAGAGAGTAAGTATCTATGTAGGTATAATATTATAATAATTTTGAATGGTAGGAGAGTACCCGTAATAAAATATTGTAACTGAGAGTTACTATGTAGCAGTTGAGTATGAATGGATATTATCATGTACAGACTATTGTAATGTACCTGAGGGTATGGAATATTATTATGGATATTTATTATTATTATTATTAGGAGGAGGAAAGGATTATGTTGAAAAGAACTGAATGATCTGTATGCTGTATCAGTATATATTATTATAATATCCGTAACTCTACACTAAGAATAGCGTTAAGAATATTGGTATGCATAGACATAGATAATATCCAGTTGGTCTCAAGCGTTTTTAAAAGTTGAATGTAACTCGAGAAAGGTAGAAAGATCAGATAGTTCAAAGGAAGGTGTCTACAAGTGTAGTATTGTAGAATAGAATATAAATAACCTAGACATTGTAAGTTATTTATGTAAAGGTGCTTGAATTCATGCAAATCGAGTATTTGTAGCCGTAGCTCATCTCTCTGACTGATCTCATCCGCAAATCTGAAGCTGACAATGTGTGCATTGTGTTTGTGTAGGAGAGAGAAAGAGATAGAGTTGTGTGTGTTTGGGACTGGGAGGAAACTGGGAAGAACAAGATATAGTTTGGATTTGCATGTGGTGATGAAATCAAGTGACATGGTTATAGCGTAGGGTTGTTTAGGAACAAGGTATATTATATACCTGTGTGTTTTTGTCTTGTGGTGTACAGTGTACGTGCATTACATTGTGTGGATTCCCTAATACTCACACAGTCTAGTCTCGGTGTTACTCTGTAGGTTGAGTACAAGCAACAAAGCTTCCCGTGTCTCGCGTACACGACTTGCACTTGGATAGAAGAGTGTACACTTGTAGCTAATAGTTGTACACCAATACATGATAAAAAGCGAATAAAATAGAGAAATCCGTACTCGGCAGGGCTTATGAATGGATTGCGGGAGAAAAGCCCATTTCCTTGAGTAGATAGTTATTGCAACAAGTTGCCGGAATGTTTGGGGTGCAAAAACCTGAAGACGACAAGTCTCTCCGTTCATCCATCCACTCCATCCACAGAAGTTGCTGTTAATGTACATAATGCAGTAAGTGAGGAAAGTATACACGGACACGATTATCGTATTCGCATTGTGGAGTCATTCTTGTACAACATAGTATCTCCACATTATGTAGTAGTAGTAGTAGTATTAGCACATAGTACATATACATACAAGAGCTAAGCTTGTTGTGAAGAATAAGATAATCAAATGGGACGACTGATTTACGATTTACGAAGCGAAGTGATCACGATAGGGATGTATTATCACATCACCTTTATCCTCTGAGTCTAGTTTATCACGTTTTCCATTCGCAGCGGATGAGAATATTCTCTATACCTAAGTGAGAATATTCTCTATATATATTATCGAACAATATACACCTCGTACGGAAGTCTCTTCTGCACATAAAGTCATTCACTTTTTGACCCATATTTTCTTACGTTCTTCCATACTCATGGCCAATACGTTTCTACTCCACTCACTCACAACGCAACACACTCAACATGGCAAAATCCTACTCAGCTTTTGCAATCCTTTCGCTCTAAGCTAAATCTATTAGCGAATGGCTATAATCATCATCCTCCTGTATATATCAGCATCATGGCATCCTCATCCCTGCCGTGTTCCTATGTACTAATCTAATACTCTATAATACTCCTCCGACTAATTTAAACACCATCACTACACTATCAGTCCACGTCACAAAACCCCATCCTATTTATTACTTAACTTTGACTTTACAATCAATTCCTTACCAACAACATTTCAACTCCCTCCTATACAGTCTCATCTTTCTAAACTTCAACTTTGTATTCCCATGTCTTGTCTCACTATGTGTTTAACATAATAATAGCTATACATTCATGTGTCCACATCCTATTAGTATACATCTCTACTCACTCCTGCCCAATTAGTCTGTAAACAATCCCAGTTTCCCTCTTTCTCATTTTACATGCACTCTTTATTGTCATTATTATGCTACTAATAATCCGGTCATACACTTACCGACACATTTAAATCTTCAACCAGAAAAATAAAACTTACCTACACTACATACTATATACCTACCTAGGTATCTTATTTAACATAATGTGCAGATTAACTCTATGACACATCATTGACATCATAGCGATTCCTATATTAATGGATAATGATTCCCATAGTACTTTACTCTATTATTTTCACAATATTCTTTTTACATAATTTAACTCATATTTACACTCATCCATTGCAAAGGGACTTATATTTTTATAACTCTCATGATTTAGTCCAATCTCGCTTACTTCCTACTTTCTGCAGCAAAATTCGTTCTAATGAGTTTTAACATAGCTAATACCCGAGAAATGAGAAAATTTAATTGGAATATTGTACAACAAGGACTTTAGTGCAAATTTTCAGCTTATTTCTAGCAATGCAAACTAAACATTTTCGTTGCAAATGAAGCATCTTTGTTGCTGCTGTTCAATGTCTCCAGTTTTCTGTCTGGTTGCTTTACATGTGGCGTGGCCTTGTGAGTGCAGGTAAAATCAGCCAGTTCAACGTTACATTGCGGATCACGTACACCAAACTAACATTGATTCACACATGTATTTACACGTAGGTTAATTTGCACCAATTTAACTTGAATATTATATATTAAGGGCCAAGATGAATCAATTGAAAAACTGTCCACCACGATTTGACGTATGTAATGCATTAATTTGTATGCTGAATTTAATGTGCAAGAACTTAATTGTAATGAATATCTATATTATTTGTCTAATAAGCATTTTATTTTTGCAATGCAAACTTTTAATACTTGAAACTGAAATAAATGTTGACGAAGAAAAGAACGAATGTTAAAAGTTGCCCGTAATTTAAATCTCAATCATGCATAGGTACATTATGCATACCTATAGATTCTGTAATATCTGTAATTGACATTTATATGTGCAAGTACATATTAAACCGTTTAAGTCGTTTGGTACATTGATATTTCCCAACTTACAATTACTAATGTCGCTTCACATAAAAACTGGTCAACTATCTCAAAAGAACCTTCGCTATAAATATTCTACAAACCGACTATTCGAATCTTAATTGGGGTTTTAAAGGTGATGCTGACATAGCTACTTACTTATAGCGGCACAGCCATAAACTGGCATGTCAGATTAAAAATATAATGGAAACTATCAACTAGCATGAAAATTATTCATTAAGTTTAATTCAAATGTTAATATTAATTCCGACACAAAAATCTCTTTTGTAAAAGCTAATTCATAAAAACATCCTTTCCACAAAGAAATGTTTTAATTGTGGACACATTAATACTCTGCTAGGTTCTAGAAATGCCAGATTGATTGTGTTACTTGTAACAGTGTAGCAGACAGAAGCTACTAATTGCCTGTCAATTCATATCGGCCACGACCATAATATAATTTCGTGTATGCCTAATTAATTCTGTCCTTATGAATCAGGATTTTATTGATAGTGCAATAAATAGTGTAATACAGTTTTGTCATTAAATGGGTATCAAATGAGATGTTTAATCTTGGTATCATTTTTATACATAAAAATACCAGTTCTATTATGCAACATCTACGAGCCTAGACTACAACTACAACTATTGGCTTTAGCTTCATTGCACTTTATACCCTCATGCACAGTGCAGTGATGTGGCTCGTATAAAATAAACTCCCACGTCATCCTTCTCAATCCGATACGGCCGATCGAACATTGACATTTCCTACGGGTAAGATTTTAATAATGTCTGGAATAATATCTTATCACTAACATAACTAATATTTACATTAAGCTAAATGATAATGTTAATTTCCAAATTACACATACATCAAAGCTGTTAGAGGAAACTGACTCAATAGCTAGATATAATATTATACAGTATATAAAAGTTAGCTTGATTAAGATTATTTCCAATTTTGTTATTTGGTTTGGTCGAATAGTGTGAGTCATACTTAGGGTGATCATTTTTCATGTAAATGACACTTCACCAAACGGTTTTCAAACTTTTACAATAAAATATGTTATAAACTTTCATTGCATGATATGATGTCTGATCACTGACTTTTATTATTAATTAAAGATGCCTTAATATATAAAAGTTTAGGTTTTGTTCAGTTTTTCTCTGAAACCTCTTTTATTAAACGCAAACCATTAAACTAAGCCTTAAGTTTATTACGGGGTAGCGAGTGGACTTAGATATTTTACATTGACAGTGTAAAATATGCTCTGTAAATTCTATGTATCAAGTAGTGGAGACTTTGTCGATTTTGTTGTTGCGTATCATTGTTACATTGTTATCCGGTCTTTCAAATCTAGGCACTTATTCTCATTGTCAGTTATTAGGATGTGTTTTTTCTAATATTATTATTTTCTGTATTCAAAGTAGCTGTCAAAGTATTATCGTCACAATAATAGACAAAGCATTTTAAATCGTAAAAATCAGCTGATCGTGCAGCCGCCAAAAACATTCTAAAACAAAAAATAAAGTCGCTGTGATACAAGTTGAGATGGTCTAGTCAAATTTAATTTAAAATTTTTAACCGTAGTTGTAATTACTGTATGAGGCTACCTAATTAAAGCATTCATTAATTACAACTTTACTCTTCTACACGCTGTCCTCAATTATTTTTAGCATGTTGTGAGATAACTGGTCACCCTGCAAATCTTCATTTTATCAAACAGACCATATATTATTTATTTTGTAAATAATTATTTACATAAATAAATAGCAGGACACCAATAGTTGACAGTACTGCTTTACTCGTATAACGAGCAATAATAATCAAGTTTTAGTTTACACTAGTCATTTAGTTATCAGTTTTATCTCCTTCATCCTTCGGAGAGTCAAGTACCAATTCATTTCATTCGATATCTAAACGAGTGTCACTATAATGCCGGTGTTCAAATACTATAACTTGTTCAACAGTTTTAAAACCTATAAAGTTGCTGGTCGGGTCCAGATAGTTTTTCAGTCCACAAGAAGTGTTTGGTCATCGAACAACTTCATTTTCCATTGCCACTGCAGATACAACTCAAGAATGGCTTTTCCGAAGTGGGGGAAGTAAGTCTACAGTTTGTTTCTTTTTCTCTCTTAAAACTATTTATTATTTTATAATTACTTAATAGTAAGATTTTTTCAAGTTAATAACTTTTGTCTCAATTGCAGGTTTGCTGCTCCTGTGTCAGTCAGTAGTACTCTGGATACAGCCGATTATGACAGTTTGGTATTAGTCAGCACTAGCATCGAAAGTGTCAAACGAACATCGGACGGTTTGGTTCAGATTTTGTCTAGACAAAGCGAGGTACATTTTGTTAAGAAATCAATTTTGATGGAAATAATCTTGCAATGGTTAATTTCATATTTTCATTATTGATTTATTTGTGTTTCAGCATGACCTGAGCGTTGAGAAGGAAGGGTGTGTGTTGCCCATTCAATTGGCGAGCCAAAGACTGGTATATATGCCTGTTGGTCCTGTCGATAGAGATTATGATGACGTCCGTCGCTACGCTGAAGCTGCTGGAAAAGGTGTCAAGCGGTAAGATAAATGAATGATTTAAAAGCACAATTGTTTTTCATTTCGACAATCAATTTTAGAGGTTTAGTGTACCGAACAATACTTAAAAAATAGAATTCATGTCAAAACAGATATTCACACGGTTACATTTTTAGTTCATACGGTTCGTATGACATAAGTCAGCATAATGTATATTAGCCACTTATGTTTAACATGCAGTACATGGAATTTAAAAAAATGACTGTTATTCAGTGACATTCTGTAGATAACATTGTATGCTTATTATCTTATCTTTGGTAAAATGTGCTACCTATGTGAATGCACTTTAAGGTCTTTAGATACATATTCCAATAATGTAATCTTCCAATTGAAGTGTTATGATCATTAATTTTTTACAGAGCAATATCCGCTGGCTCAAAAAAGCCGATGCTTGTTGTACCACCTAATGACAGATTCCCAAATGCCAATTTGGTCGCAATTCTTGGAGCACTTGAAGCACTTTATGTTGTGAGTTGGACCTATCGTCTTACTTGTCCCTTACGCAGTTTAATAAAGGCACACGGTGAAATTCTATGTTTTTAAATTATTTTAGCCCATCCAATATCGGGAGGATGTGCCAGAAAAAGCAGCTAAGATTACAGAATTGGGTATTTACGGCCAAAACGCTGATGAGACTAATCGACTCATTGAGTTGGCAACTGGTATTGAAAGTGGAAGGTATAGTAATTTCATTTCAATGTTTGAATGCTTGCACTATAGATGCTACTGTTTCTAAGAAAGTGATGTAAGGATTTTCATTTGACAATTTTGTATTTTTCTGACTTACAGATTCGTAGCAAGAGACATCGGTGGAGGTTCGCATATTATGATGCGTTTTTTAAAAATATTACTTAAGAAAATGTTGAATGTAAAATTCTAATTAGTGATCGATCATTTTTAGGTGATCCTGAAAGAATGGCTCCACCTCGGGTAGCTGAATACGTTCAGAAATTATTTGCTAACTCTCCAATTTCTTTGGAAATTATATCGGACGAAAAAGTATTTGAGAAAGAATACCCGTTGTTCGCAGCTGTGAATAGGGCTGCTAGTTGTAAGTTATACGATTTAATAAGAAATAGACATTTGTATTTTCCAATGAATCGGTGTCTCCAGACTTACTAACTGTATTGACTTTTATTTTAGTGATTACGAGGCACCAGGGCAGAATTATCTATCTGACATACACAGGGGAAGGGCCAATAACTAAGACTATCATGCCATGCGGAAAAGGAATCACATATGACACTGGTGGTGCTGATATTAAGGCTGGAGGAATTATGGCTGGAATGTCTCGTGACAAATGTGGTGCTGCTGCTGTCGCTGGATTCTTTCAAGTGAGTATTAATTCAAAACACTTTGGTGTATTTTCTCAAAAAGATTGAAACAAAACCTGTACAGTATGGTTTGTAATTTTCATAATGTTTTCTAATGAAGGTGCTCTCCGTTCTGAGACCAAAAGGTATCAAAGCTATTGGAGTTATGGCTGTAGCACGCAACAGTGTTGGCGAAAATTGCTATGTAGCAGATGAACTCATTGTGAGTCGTGCAGGATTGAGATGTCGTATTGGTAATACTGATGCAGAGGGTAGGATGGTAATGACCGATCCACTGTGCAAGGTAAGAAGATTTTTAATCTTGAAAATTCTTGAATGAAAAGAATATTTCTTAAACAAAACATTTATATAGCGATTATGATTCCTTCCTCTGTTTAGTTAAAGGAGATAGCTCTCAACGAGGTTAACCCCCACTTGATGACCATTGCTACATTAACTGGTCATGCATGCTTAGCTGTTGGTGAATACACGGTATATATACACACACTGTATAATATTATGTAGCTTTTACTTATACCAAGTTTATTACTTTAGGAGATGAATGCCTTTATATTCGTCTTTTCACTTACATATATTTAGGTTTGCTTACACGTAGAGACTTACATTAATAGTTAGTTAACCTTATTGTTATGGCTTTGTTTGTACTATGTAATCCAGAGTATATTCATTTGAACAACACTCATCTAATTCAACTGACCTTGTAGGCACTTATGGACAACGGTCCAGCCAGCAAGGAACAATTTGCTCAGAAGATTCAGGCTGCTGGTGAAACTCTTGGTGACATGATTGAAATCAGCACTTTGCGACGTGAAGATTACAATTTCGTGAAAAGTAAGTTGTTGTATCATTTTGCTTGATATTTGCTACGCAATTCTTAATATTAAACTTGAACAAATTAACTGTTTTAACTTAACTTTGATTGTTGTAGGTAACATTGATGGAGAAGATTTGATTCAGTGCAACAATCTGGCATCGAGTAGAACTCCTCGTGGTCATCAGTTCCCAGCAGCATTTATGATTTTAGGGTCCGGGTTGGATAAGGTTAGTAGTCGCAGCTTGTGGCAATGATCTTTATAATAAAATACAATTAGTTAGGAAATTTATTTTCTTAAAACTGGATTCCAATAATTGATCAATATGAATTTCTATTCTTACATTTGAAATTTTTAGTATTTTATTGAATTATATATGTTTTGATATTACAGCATGGAAACGACAGCAAACAACCACTGAAGTACACTCATATTGACATTGCTGGATCATCTGGACATTTCCCTGTAACTCCTACTGCAGTTCCTGTGCTTGCTCTGACCAAGTTATTCTTTGGTGACCAACTCAAAATTTAAACTAAAGAAGCAGCTCTCCTTTCAACAAAATCATTTTAAATTGATTGCTGTGTACTCGTAAGCACAAATTGGCCATGTGAACTTCAAGACTAAATGAAAAAGACTCAAAACAATTCATTGATTAAAAACTAAATCTAATGCAACAGTCATTTAAACATTACTACCAAATTGTATGTACTATCCTGTCGCTGTAGCTGTGATATGTTTCTACTATATTTACAGCCTGTGTCATTTCTCATTTCACAATGCATTATTTATAGTATACGCAAGCCTTATTTGCTGTAGACTGGTTTGGCCTGATCATCCTCTCTACGTTACGTACTATGCGTGATTAACTGATTATAATATAATCGTTTCATATCCAAATTGGCCATAATATCTAACATTTACGTTATTTTGGATAAATGTATTGTTATGTTATAGCAATTATTATGGCAATTATGGTTTCTTTCAATTATTCAATACATTACAGGGACAAGTTTACAGATACAGGATATAGTTATGATTTCACAATTGTTATAATTATTGGATTTTGTCGTGTTAAAATTAACTTTTAGCTTTATATTCCTTGTTAGTAAAGCAATGTTATTTAAGTTGTATTCGTTTGCATGATTCATGTACAAATTCCGTAATGCATCCTTTAACATTTTCTGAATCTGTAACACGGTCACGAAAATTTGGTGATAAGTTTATTTTGGTCTATACTTAATCTACAAAGATTAATTACTAAGTACTACTGGGGTAAACGTAAATAAAATAAAATGTGTATTCTCTAAAAGGGTTAATAAATATCAGTATCATGGTAATCGCTCCGCATTCGTTGTATTTCTTCCACAACAACATCACAATAAACATTAGATAATAAGTCATGGGTCAAAGCTAAAAAGTTTTTATAGCATTTCCATAGCATTCATTAACATTATCTATACTGAAGCCAGTAGTTGGACTGAAGTAGGTATATAGTCAGTTATGCATAGAAAAAGATTGCATTTTATTTCGAATGTTAAAAATTGTGATTTGCATAATTTGCATTATGATTATTTTGCAGAGAAACCTTTTCTCACTATCATAATTGCACCGCCTCATGCATGCAAGCAATACATGATATTATTCAGCTGGACAAGCATAATATCACTCTAACAGGTCTAACATTTTTATGTCCTATTCTAGGTGAATTATATGAATTGGAAACAATTATTGACATTTTCTGATAGCGAGAATAGGGTTTTCTGGAAAATAATAAAGTTGCACACATTCAATCACAATTTTGTAATGTACGATGCTGTTTAGCATGAGGGCTTAGGCAACGTTACCGGGAATGGTGAAAACTTTTAGCTCTTTGGCCCTGACGTAAAAGGAAGTTTTCATGTCATGATAATTAATGTCCATAACATTTTTACCTGTGCCGAATAAGCAGCATACGTAACTCTTAAGGGTTATGTCCATTATTTTTCCCATCCCCGTTTTTCTACAGCTATTACGCTAGAACTTTTCAACAAAGTCGAATTTCAAAGAAAATTTGGGTTCTCTATATATTTTATCTTTAATATTATACTGCCCAAAATACACATTATCGGTGAAATTCGACTTTATGGTCAAAGGTTCTAGTGAAGAAACTGGAGAAAATGGGTGAAAGGTTGTAGACCTAACCCTTAATGATGTAGGTATTTTTTTTCACAAAATATTACATTTATCTTTGTTTTCGGTTTTCGTTGGTTACGAATCCCTAAATACTGCGATTGGTACGCAGTAAAAGTTTTTCAAAATTATGTTATGTCATGTGAAGCTGGTGAAAAGGATTTTGACTGTCAGCAAAACACTAAGGAAGGCTCGAGGTTTTTCTATAAACTTTCATTTCGGAGAAATCGGTGAGTAGAATTTTGCCTGGTTAACTAATTCATACTTTGAGATTGGATTCTGATCCAATGAGTCAATTAATTTTTGTCTTAATTACATACAAGTGTGTGCAGGCAGAGAAAATAAAGATATACTTCGTCATTAGTGAGTCATACTGAAAGCGTCACTGTCAAATAAAAATACTGGTTAATAAAAGTTTAATTAAACGTTTTTAATATCATCAATCATACATATGTTTAACTCTCAAACTCGAGTCCTGGGACAACTATAAGAAAATTTAATAGTTGTATTGACTATGTATAAAGGATGTATCAATTGTAAAGTTCTTAATGTAATTTTAATGGCGTAACATTTTATGGACTATTGTCTATTCATGATTGTTCTCTCCATTATTAATTGTTAATTTCTGAGTATTATCGTTATACTACTTTTTACAAAGTGACAAAAACAGGCAAAAGGTGAATGTTCGGTAGTTTTAAACAGTGAGCAAAGTGAACATTATAGAATAGAGTGTAAAATATTTAAGTAAGTCTCAAAATTGAGTTGCCTCAATTCAGTTTATTGGGCTACTTATGCAATAGCAAAAATAGCTTTAGTTTAGGTCAGCCAGGGCTAACTACTATCTCTGTAGTGCTGTCATTTTTGAGATTTATCGAATATTGTTGTACACTAAGATTAATGGGAAACATATTAAAGAAAGTTTCTGGAAATTGAAATGGTCGATCACAATTACTCGACGCGTTTTGATATATAATATAGTCAATACCAGGGTTCAAAACAATAAAATTGTGAAGGGTATTATTATAAGTGTAAAGATTCAATTTAGCCAGAATTTTGGTTCGCAAGTGGGTCTTAAATAATACTACACCATATAAAATTTAATAGATTAAGGAAAACTAGGTACCTTTCTTAAAAACTTATAATAACCTATAATATCATTTTTATGGAATTTACAGACAGGCCCAAATCAAACCATTCTTAAACCATTTATTCAATCGAAAGAAAATTCTAAGCATTGTCGATCCTTGAATGCAATATCTATATATATATATCTTACAGGAATTAAAAGTTAAGCGTAATGTCAGTAATGTGTGGTTAAAAATTGACGACATTTTTATTTCAGAAATAACTACAAGCAACTTTCACCTAACAATACATAAAGGCTTTGAGGCTGCTCAGCAGGGCAAATATGTCCCAATTCAGTTTTGATGGGGAATTCCGTCGTAAACCCAAGCAAAGCTTGGGTGGCTCGTCAAAAATTTCAGAGCAAAAGGATTCTATGCTCATAAAGGCTCGGGAGGATAGAGAGCGTCGTCAGGTAAATTAATATTTATTAATAATAAATAATTCAATTATGATATGAACGAGGAGTGTTAATGAATTGTTAGTCTAACTATTTTTCCGACGGTGTATCAAAAAACTGGAGTTTACATTTTGTAAAGATCATCCAACTGATTAAACTATGTCCCAGACGCCCAAAGGGGTATCGAAAAACAAATAAGTACGTCATGTAAAAACATTTATTTTAAGTAATTGCATAAAGTTTTATGTATAAAAACGGTTGAAGAGGTTAGATGGTTAGATTCTGTAGACAATGAATTTAGATAAAATTGAATGGAGGAGGGCAGGAAAGCAGAGTATACAAAATGATATAATATAACCATTTTAATCCTTGTGTGGAGAAAGCTGCTCTCTCTCTCTTACGCGGTACAAACATTAATCTCCAATCTGTCAATGGACATGGCTACTAGTCCGACCTAGAATATGTGTTTGGAGGGGGGAGGGGTGTTTGGAATCATCTACATAGTTGGAATTTGTTGCCCTCTCTATGAATATATTAATGTCAATCTATGTTTTAAGAGGCAAAACAAATTGACGATCCCAACCCCCGTATCTTGGCCTGGCACTGTTGTGTGGGCAGCTGAGAAAAATCGAGAGGTATATCCCAGCTTTTATGTCATTTTTTAAATACAGTATATGTATTTAGTGAAATGATATTTGTGCTATACTTAAGGAACGATTGATAATCAATTATTATTTTACCCACTTTACCAGCATGGGCACAAATATTTTTAGCAGCATGGGCACCAGTAGGTGACACGCAATTTTATTTTGTGCCTAGTAATAAGTACTTAAAATAATAAAGGCAGTGGGCACTGCCCACTGGGCAGTGTCCTGTGGGCTCCCGGAACTTAATACTTTTTCCAAGTCTGGGTTAGTCTAATGATCCACTCCCCTGTTATTGGTGTTTCAACTCAGAAATTGTTCCAGGTAAAAGATAAGGGTTGGTTAATAGTATTTTATTATTCATGTAAAATAACATACCTTCTCAAATTCCGACACACGAAAATTCTCAGAGTACAAAAACAACGTCCTGACTGCAGCCTGCCATGTCTGGGATACAGCGAGACTATCTGAAGAAAGTTGGTGAAAGTCCTTCATTATATTTGCACTTTACACACTGATTCACGGTCGTAGTTATTCAGCTGTCACAGCATTTGAAACGGCAGAATTGCACTTGGGTCACATGACATTTAAAACCTAACATGTTTATTATTATATTTTTTGTTCGCAATCAGCAGTATAGGTAATAGCTTACCCAAGATTAAGAGTAACACGAAATGGTATTTTTTATGCAAAATATGTAACTCCCAGTGCTCTGCTCTGATCCAGGGTAACGATTATAGCATTACAACAGCACTGATATTTATAATGAAAAAACTAAATTAAACTATACACTTTATCTTCAAAATCATATCCTGCTCGTCAAGAGTTATAAATATTACTAAATTCATTCCTACATCACACTATGTTTACGCACCGTTACTGAATAATATGCAACGGCCCACTACAATAGATAACTTGCTAATAATGACGAATAACCCTTTCAATGGCGATTGTCAAACCTCCTTTCCAAATGATCATTTACAATTACAATTGAAACGAGAAAAAAGTAACCCGAACCAAAAACTTTGCAATTGCTGTTTGTATCCGTCAAATTCAAAATAAAACACGTGAATTGATATGATCGAACACAGGAATAGATGTACATTACATTACATACAAACAATACACCATCCTCACACCGTCACACCCTACTAGTTGTGTGTTTTGGTACACACAGCACAGAGGAAAAGATACATGCTTCTTTCCATGTCCACAAAAACTCACGAAAAACCCTGGGGAATTTTCGACCTAGAATTTCAAATTTTTAGGAGTACAAGTTGTTAGAGCAAGGAAACTTAGACGAAGGATGAATATATTTAATGTTTCAAAAATTTCATTTACCATTAAATTAAAAAAAGACAAAATTATATACCCCAAAATTTCCAAGTATTAAAAAACTAAATGTTGGGTACCGTGTGACGACACACGGTACCCATTGAAGTACCGAGGCCCGTGGACAAAAAACCCTTATATCTCAGTACCAGTAGTTTCAAGTATGTGCACTTAGCAGTCTCTTTGTCATGACAATTTCATCTCCATCTATTTTAGTAGATCTTTTCTTTTCCAAATATAAAATCGAAATTTGAATTTCGTAATATGCATGATTAGACAATTTGATAGAGAAATTTTTTATCTACAGGCCAACTCGGCTTTGATTTTTTGTTTAGGTGCAGGTTGGTTTGGTGCAGTAGTAATATTTGATTTTCAAAATTTTGTGTGTTGAAAAAGCCTACCTGTAAATGTTTTTTTTAAACATGAAAGCTTTTTCCAAATTTTAAAATTGAGCTGACCTAGGGAATTATATTAGTATGAGTAAAAATTGTTCCAAAGCAATTAGTGCATCACCCAATGCTCCGGTGGCTTAGAACATCGAATAGTAGGGTTAAGGTCTAGATCTAGATTCCAACTTTGAACTTGTCAGCTATCTCTGCAAGCTTACAAATTCCACTTCACCAATCTAGTCAGTTCAGTTCAGTAGTCACTACACTACAGTCACTAGAAGTGAGCATAAAAAATCGGACAGCTATTATTTCAAATTAACTTTTTGGGTTCCAATAAATTGCAGGTATTTTCATTATAATTAATTGTGAATCACTTAACATTTCCTAGAGAAAACAGTTTCCTAATCCTAACTACCTGTCAAATACCAATGGGTTACGTTTTCGTTGTAAAAATTATAGTTGATTGTTAATTTGTATAATTTAGGAGTTGTACTTTGTACTGGAATACTGGCAATAATGATCTGTTGAGTTGTGTGAAATACACTCGTTGATTCGTCGCTTTGTTTGAATGGTGCTGATAGAAGTGATCCGACTTTGAACAATGAATACGATATACGATTGTACTTCTTCAACTTTTAACACATGTATCTCGACAGATCATCCCCTGTATTTGATGTTGCTTCTTCTCGTTCGTCTGTATAACTAACAAATTTTTCGCAATTATTCTCCTCGTTTTGTATGGTATATTAGTCGGAATTATATTAAGATCAATATGTTATTTGAGTCGTGTTCGCAAAGCGTTCGAATTGTACATCATACATGGAGGAGGTAAGTGAAGTTTTCATGTTATATTATTTTATTATCTAGCATTCAAAAATATTAAAAGTTGACAGGTGGTAAACATTACTGACTGTTGACTGTGTTGACTGACATTTAAGTGTGAAAGTTAACACTCCACTAATGTAAGTTCAAATTTGTCGTTTTAATGTTATAAAAACATTTAAATTAGAGTAATGGTAATTTAAACTCTTAACCCTAGTCTCCATTAATAATTTTTCAGCTGGGCAATGTAATAGGATGAAACATTGGGTACTCCATTTTATTATCATATTTGCATCAAAATCTTTCGCTTTTAGACTTACAAGGCAAACAAATTAAAACTAAGGATTAGTAAAAAAACTTTTTTTCTATCTTGTCATTGTAAGTTTTCGGATGCACCCACCGGAACATTGTTATTTATACCATCAACTCATTAATAGCTCTGTAAACTGTATAGCATGGTAAAGTGAATTGGAAATTAGTGAATATGACAATTTGATATTTACATAGTTAATCAAACTTGTATTTCGGTTTAGAGGGAAAGAACGATGGCCAAGGCAATAGTGGTTGTCCAGTCTAGCGTTCGGAGTTACCTAGCAAGGGTAAGAATGAGAAAGCTATGGAGAGATAAGTATGATGCCGATAAGAAGGAACTCTACAATGAAGAAGAACTCGGACGACAGTTGATGAGACTCACCAGTTTTTACGACCCTCAAAAGGATGCACACAGATTAGTTCACATGGTTAAAGTTGTGCTT
>JAQFYB010002212.1:0-26111 GCA_034694085.1 Pogonognathellus longicornis | reverse complement strand
CGATACTGCAGTTTCTATTCGCCCATTTCTCAAAAGGCCTTTTCACTGCAGAAAGCTGCGGGAACGTTCTAGCTGGGCAGGTCGAATGGAGAGAGTCTGGGTAGAAGGCTCGGCTCGGCAGGAAGCACATAGCAAGTAAAAGGAATGAAATTGAAGTCGAATTGGTAGATAGTGGCGGTATGGCAGGGCACAGCATGGCATGGCTGGAGAAAAGAGAAAAGTGAGCACTGACTGCGAACATTGAGACTGAGACGAGGACGAAAAGCGAGGAAAGAGGAAGAGGAGAGCTGCGTTAGTTGCAAAGATATGGCAGCTAGTTATATTATAATAGTGTTATTGGAAGTTGGTTCTGGCATGGCATCCCATTCAATCCCTTGGAGATAACATGTTTCATTCAGGCAGTGCCACCCTCCTTCAACTCGGAATCCGTTAGCGATTCCAACTCAGGCAGAAACTCTTGATAAAACTCTCGCAATCACAAATAACACGTCAGAATTAAACTAAAAACCTGCCAGAGTTTCAATTTGCACTCAGATAGGTAACTGACTAAGAACTGTATTACATTCTGCATTTACATTATAAGTCACTTGGAGCTGTAATGGAATAATGGCTCACAAGCCAGGTTGCTCCGCACTCCCAGCCCTGTATACTCTGTCCACCACACGCTCTTGTCTAGTCCTAGTAGCCCCACACTCTACATACAACCACACCACCTAGTCCCATCCAGTCGTCATCGTCATCGTCACCGTCCTATTTCTACCACTCTCTCCTATGTACTACACTATACACACAAGACCAGGACACACAAAGTCCTCTTTCACAGACTCTCTCGTGTGTTTCACTATCTGTGTCCTTCGTCTTCCGCCTTCACACTTCTTCCACAACTCCACTATTAGCTACCACTCATATCGTCCTATCTGTACATAAAGCCTCCATAAACACTGTAAAGTGAAATTCCCCCGTCGTATTATGTGAAATACATAACATCCTTAGCAGATAATAGATGAGAACCGTGTAAACGAGTCAAACACACTAAAATATTACTAACTTCTTAAAATATACATTCTCTCGCACCACACGCTAATATCAAGGGCTCCTATCATCACCAACGCCCAACATTACACCGTCTCCTGTTCTTTTACTCATCATATAATGTAGTTCTTCTCCAGTCGAGTTCCATCACTATTATTTCCCTCCAACTTCATTTTACATGAACACAATATTTTATATGAAATGTAGTTGTGGATAGCTACTTAGAAGTATACAGTCATAGCATAAGCTATACAATAATGTAATGGCAAACTTCTATACAGCTATTTGTAGAAACATCGAGTTATAAAGGAAGAACGAGGAAAAAAGATTCTCAGACACAGAAATATAATATGATCCTCTTGTCATTCTTAGTGTTTAATGTAGCTCCGAGAAAAATTTACTTGTTATATCCGATTATGCAGAGCTGAGTTAACTGTAACATAAAGATGTGTGTGTACGTAACATAGTAAGTGGCAACTCACGCGTTTCCACCAAAAGAGCTTGGATTCTTTCTTCCACTTTCTAGGAAAACTTACTTAGCTGCGATATTCACAAGTACTTTTCCCTACGTCATTGTTACTGTCACATTTAAATGTGCTCACCACATTTCTACATTAGGTCTTACCATACAATATTTTCATTTCACCAAAGAAGTCATTCCGTGCAACATTATGTGAAGAAGGTATATATACTAGTATGTCTTGCGCTATATACTTCTCACTTTTGTACACACGATCAAGGAACATTCTTGTGTTGTATCACCATCATCATCTTCTAGCAAACTGTACACACGTCTGCAACAAAAGATCTGGCACATTCATGTCTTGAGACACTTTCATGTAAAATGCAAGAGAAACTATTTCAAAACTTTTATCTGACAGATATACAATGGCAAAACTATCATAACACTATAAAAGAACAATGTTAGCGTTAGGTATAATGGCATGCCACATGACTTCCTAGTATCATCCTACATTCTACTACTGCAGATACCCACTCCCAAACCCCTGTAATTCAAACACTCTACGTATACAATACATACATAGCTATTATTTGTAATGCTGCTCATGTAGCATCCATTATATCGTATCAAAGACATTAGTACCTACTTAACTTAATGTATAGGTACAAAATACACTCTAGAATATATATGCACATGTACTCCCATTTAAGTCCCTACCAAAAACTGCATATTTTTACTTACTTGGTCTATTTTATGCAAAAACACATTTACAAAAAGTATATTATAGGGTTATTACAGTGCTAAGTACCTACTGATGTACTAAAACAAAAAATTGTACAACACCACGTTTTCCCCTCAACACCAGACGATAACTCTCTATTGTTTAAAACTGTGCCAACTAATGCGAGATTAATGATGAAAGCACAAAAATAATCAACTACCTACCCGGTTTTGTCACAATATTAATTCCGAGAAGTGAGTTTCTTGTAATAGCTTTGAGCAGAGTACATGATAAAATATCTGTACAAATTGAAGACTAGACTTTAACCATGAATTCTTTATTATCAATCGATTCAAATGATGATTTTCCAGTGTGGTGCAATGCAATTAAGTTGGGGAAATAATTTCATTCCACCACTTTGCGTCAATTACCTGTTTTCCCATTTCCAATGTCTTGATGCTGAATTATTGTGGAACTTGACACTATAATAGGAATCTGACTCTGTGGCTAACACTTGTATTACATTCAAGGATAAACACGTATTTAATATGAAATAGTTAATAACGTAAGAATTTATGGCCTTCAAACTCAAGCCGACAATTTAACGCCTGTCTTCCTCTTAAACGCTTTCAAGTGTAAATGCAGACTTTAAAGGGTATTTGCATCAATTGTTACGTCACCACCATTCTTTTAGGTGCCCACGTTGTGTTTCGACTTTCATTCGAGTTACATAACAACAAAATTGCGTGATTTAGATTACACTGGCAGAGTATTTACTTTTAATCACCAGCCTCAGGTAAACTCCAAGAATTAGCATATAGAAAATGATGAGATTGTACACAGACAGCACAGATACAATTCAAGCATCCGCTTTCCATTTTAATTTCTGAAATTCTATCTTGTGGTAATAATGCAATATTTTCCAAACTAGTAAACGTCTACTTGATGCTAAGTCATAATAACTTGTTTCATGTATTATTCTCATAGACACAATAATGTTTTGAGTTGTCTGGACAGAAACTCCACTCCGTGTCGTGTCATCCCTCCAGTTGTAATTTCGAAGAATTTATGAAATGATAGTTTGGCTGGGAATTCTCATCAGGATTCTGCTGGCTACACTAACAAACACTAGCACACGCTAATCATGTTTACAAATTAAAGCAATGCTAGTAAACACTCAGGGAATTTAATAAGAGCCGTTTATACAGTTATCGCTACGTATGCACGTAAGTATGTAAAATGAATAATTCAATTGTCTATTATAGGAAATAAACAGATTGATACGTAGAATGTTGGATAAAGCCATTAACACTGATTTGAATTAGTTCTCTGTGTGTATCTGTGTCTGTGCTACTTATAAAGCTACCAATACATGAAAAGAGAAATGCGTTGCTATTAGCATGGCTACAATACAACAATGGTTTTACAACATAGCACAAAAGGATATTATGCAAAGTAAATAAGTTAAGGAAAAATGGTTTTTGTGTTGGTGTGTGTAGGTACATGTTTTGTGTGATTGTGTGATGTGTGCACATGATGTCGTTTTGTAATTCTGGTTGCTAAAAGATGATGTGTGTGTTATAATAATATGTAGATGAACAAAGTAAACGGGACGGCGACGATGACGACGGACGGAGCAGGGAAGTTGAATGGAGTCGACAGGAGGACAGGAGGTTGCTGCTGCTTGGTAAGGAGCATTACTTACACTTAAATGATTTCATTCTACAGAAAAGCAAATGTACAGATACAAAAGCAAAATGTATTTTCATCTATAGCTCACATCATATCCAACTTAAGGCCAACCAAACTCAAGTCTACGTCGTGTCGCTTTGACTAAACTAGTCTTCTACTACACACTACTACTCCCATGCACTACCTACTACAAACTACAACTTGCTACTACTATGTCAATAAATAACGTGTGTGTATGTGTGTGTGTGTGTATAGAACTTTCCAACTCAACTTATACAACATTACAGCAGAATAAACGTCCCTTCTCAGTCCGTATCTCTTTTTTCCTTGTCTCTTCTGCCACGATGGCATTGCATTGCACCATTGCTTTCCTATATATATATACTCATGTAGGTTCCTGTAAAATCCTATTCATGTTGCATGTATGTATAGATACTTATATTTGTACGTAGAATGTACATGTATGTAATACACTAGTGTTCTCGTGATCTTTTCTATAGAGATTGAGTGTGGATGATGGTCCTATTTTCGCTCTTTCTCTCTCTCTCTGTATGTGTGACTGTGACTGACTGATGTAGAGATAAGGACACGACACAAAACGAAAATGGGCAAACTGTACTGTAGTCTGGCTCTTTACAATAGTGTAGGAAAGTATTGAGTATATGGCTAGGTACTCATTCGCAAGAAGAAAGGCTACAAAGCAGAAAAGCGAAAAGATACCTAGTTTCACTTTCAACACTCTTCGAAACTTAACTACTATGTATGTAGTGCTATGTGTATACTAGATAGCAGTGCACAGACATACATATATATTAGATGGGCCGAGAGAGAGGAGAATGAATGAGGACATTGGTAGTGGATGTGGATAGGAGGATACATACACAGACACACTACATAACATATCTCTGTACTGCACATATATTTAGTGAAAAGATACGGGAGACGACAACCATTATTATTATTATTATCAACTATCAACGAGATATGATTATATGGTAACAAAACAGGCGAGAATAGAACAGCATCACGTAATACTCTCTGTAATGCACTAACAAAAGACAGACAATGGCCAACTTTAAGTGACAATGAATTTGATTGTCATCCGGAGAACACTACAACACTCCCAGTCTGAACACAGGAGCAATAGCAACTGTATCCTCCACAGAAAAGCCGCCTCACAATAGCAAGGCGCACAAAAGTACTCGCTCTTTCTCTCTATTATCATTTCAACTCTATTACATAGCACTGTACTACGTACAAATGTATATCAGAGCACTGTAATATTATAACATGTAAGTATAAATGTACATGAGGGTCTATGACTATGTGAGGGGCACTTATTTGGAGTTGGTCGGGGTATTTAGAGTACAAGTCCAAAGAGTCGGGCTATAGGTGCCGAGTGACACAGTGCTGGTGTTGTGGAAGGCAGAAAAGAAAATGATATGTCACCCAATGGTAGACGCAGAGAAAAAGAGAAGACTCTATCTGAATGACATTATGACATAAGTGAGTCCCTTCCCCTGGTTCACTGGGCCTACATAATTCACAATTGTCCTAACTATCTCCAACTAAATTACCTTCTAGTTTGCATAATATCTCACAGCTACCACCACACTTTCTTAGCCACTTAATTGAAGTGTCATCTAAGGTGCTTAGGTCTCACACTATAGGCAAAACATTAAAGCCCTGTTTCACCAATGAATTAATTACAGTGAATAAATTCATGAGCTGAATGAGTGTAGCCATGTCCTCTTTGCACAGTTAACAATTCTAATCCCAGTTATTTAATCAAATTTCAGGTATATTTGTATGTAATGATATTTAGTTTGCTTTATGCATGGTAGTTGACAATTACTTTGTATCCTTTGTATATCCAATGTGTGTTTTATGCACAAAAGGAAGAAATATTGATGTAAAAAGGAAGGTAGCTGCCCAAATCATTTTATGCATTTAGAGAGCCGTAAAGTGTATACTAAATAGCTTGATTTAATTAACATTGCAACACTACTGTGGCTGTGAAAATGATTTTACAACAGAAATACATAATACTTCCTATAATGCTATGAGTCAGGGGATCGTGCAACGCTTAGGCTTACAAATAAGTATACAATTGATACTATTATGTGTTGTGTTATGTATAAACCTTACATGGAGTGAGCAACAATTTTGGTTTTTTTTAAAAATAAAGTCAGTTTTGTAGGAAATCCTAGTTTACGGCAGTATTACTGCACAATAGGTGAAAGAATTGTACTCTTGAGACTCATTTTTGAGGATTAGCGTAATATGACTAAGTAGCAATTGTCAGAATTGTGGAAATTGTTGATAAAATGGGTAAAACAATTTCCTTGTGTTTTATAGACTTACAGTACAGGATGAACAAATTAAAGATGCAACAGTCCTTTTGCCACGAATGTTGTATCACATACACACATAAACACATGCGCGTATACGCTATATTTATACTATTACACACACAGTAATAAAACGTAAAATGCTATTGCAGGATTCGTTTCTGCGGTTTTTTCACATGAATCGAATTTGTACCTCTCAAGGGGCCGCATAGTTATGATTGGAAAACAAATGAGTTTTTCATACAGATGAGATATGCGATAAAATGATTTCGGTTTCTTTATTGGATAGGCTGGATTTGAACCATTCTCTAAGGATTTGAGGTTGACTACAATTGTGAACATACGGCCACACGAAAGAATCAATACGAGTCCCCAAAGGATTTTCTCCACTGGGACGAATTCCTCACTCTCAACTAGCGTGACGAAACCGCTATACACATTCATATGTTTACACAGTCTTCAAGACTCTTCAGCTTCATTATTTACACCAATTGCTCTCATTAACACTAAAACTACAACAACCGTCAACACATAGACTCTACACACTAGTATTTCTCTCACTCTTCAATTAAATTCATTAATAGACAGTGTTGCTTTTACATGAAATGTTGTATTGTATCACACTCCAAAAGGGAAATTTTCCATGAAAATAAATGTTGGTGCAAACATGTTTGGAGTGTTGCTTGTTACACCTATATCTATACATGTGTTGTATGTAATAATATGATTATTTTTGTATGATGCATTGACATTCTTGTCATAAGACGAGAAAAGAAGCCGCTCAGATTATTTCCACCACACTAGACGCCGGTAGTAGAAAGTACAGTCAAAAAGGATCAAAAGACACAGTCTATGAAAGAAGAAATGGAGCATCATGCACACGCTATAAGCTCCAATAACAACGACACATCCAAACATCCGATGTGACACTCAAAAGGAGGAAATGTCCTTGAAAACTATTTAGTCTCTAAGTTGTTTTCAGTGTCTTATCGTCATTCTGGTCATCCCGCTATAATTCTACGTCAATGAATCCGACTCATCTATCTATAAGCTACCTACTGAAGGTACTATGTATAATATCCACCGTGTTGTAATTGTAATAAATGGTTTAGGAGGCAGTAGACATTTTGCTGTACATGAAACGCATTTACATCTCATTTACTCAATGTATAGTTAACTAAGAAGTATATACAAACACAGAGACGGAAAATAGAGTGGAATACAAGCAAAATTAACTGCTGCAAGCTACGAGCACAAGGAATGGAGAGAACAAGTGAAATGATCCAAAACAAAATTGAAAAGGAGAATTATGGGAAGGAAAGGATTAGGAAACTTTAGAGCAGTGCCGCCACTAATCCCACAATTGTATTCGGACACAAGTAATTCGCCTCTTATTCACTACCTATTGTACACCGACACCGTGTTATAAAGTCTCCGGGTTTTCAAGTTCTGCTCTACCGATAACGAAATGAGCCAGAAGGTGCATTGCTATATATAAGTGTGGGGTGTAAGTAGATATACGCTGTTAAGACAACCATGCACCCTATTAAAATATCTTTAAAATTTTGCGAACAAACATCCCACTATTGTGAAAAAGCCATTTCCTATATTCAAACAAACGTTTAAATATTAGAAATGACAAAGCTAATGTATAAAAAAATCACACGAGACAGCAAAAATATGAGGGTCCAACAATGTTTTATTATTGCCTATGTGTATTGCAAAATCAAAACAAGGCAACCCGGCAACCCTTAGAAGAACTGGTAAAATGCTATAGAAATAAAATACATATCATTCGCTACACAAAAATGCAAATACATTAATTAAAATGCTTAAGAAAAATTATGAATTTTGTTAAAAATTCATATTTTGATCGAGGTAAAAATAATATTAAATATGGTTTTTAGATGGTTAGTTCATGAAAATCGAGTTTCAACGACAGCAATAGCGGAAACGGTTCTCACAAATAATTCTTTTACCTGCAATTTACTCGAATTAACTTTAAAATGGGAAAGTGTCTCAACTACTGGAAATGTAACAATTGAAAGTAAGTAAAGAAAAATGATATTTGCGCAACTCCGTTAATTTGAAGTTTTATATTTTTACATTGAGTGTATTAAAAATGGCTAAAGATTTTTCATCTCTCCGGTACACTAGGAACGTAGAAAGGCAAAGTGACTCATCTGTGAGTAAACGTGAGATTGGGAATGGTGTGAGGCCGTAAAGGTATCTTACATAATAACTAGAATGACGACTAGTATGGTTATAGTCAATTCAAAAGCATGCTAGAATACTAATGCTGTGATTGCGTGGTGACGGGTTAGCGAGAACGGACTATGGTGAATGCTGATATCTATTTGTGCGGACCAACGTATTACTAATAATGGTTATAAAAAAGAGTGTGACTTTATAGTTAAAGGAAATAATAGAAGTAGAGTAGAAAGGCTGTGCTGATAAAAAGGGGTAGCTGTGTAAAAACTACGGACTGACGCTTTTGTCGGCTAGTTTGGTCTTTATGCCGTACTGTTATAATCGGGCCATTGTACGACCGACAGATCTAAATGAATTCATGAGAGACCTCACTCAGCTCACCAAACCAACACACAAATTCTCCCTTCCTTGCGGCAGGCCTCTACTCTTTTCTATCCAATCCGATATTCAACCGAACCGAAATACATTCCAATTCGAAATTCGTTGAGGAAAGGCGTTAATCCACATGCAATGCATTACTTTACCCATAGCTACGCTCGTCCTACTCAACCTATGCTGCAATGCATACTAACATTGCAATTTCTAATGCAATTCATTTTATCGACTACTCTCCTGCTACTTTCAGTCATGCAATTCCCATTCTAAATCCTTCAAAATTTTCCTTCGTGTATGAAAATGATGTCAATTTATATTATGCATATCGGTGATAGGTGATGTTTTATAATAAAAAATTCTTACAGCCCTACTTAGAAATTAAATTTATTGAGAGTATTTCAAATGAAAATGCATGTTTCAAAAATCGATGTCTTAGTTTTGAATTAGTCATAAGTGTGTGAAATAATCATTTTTTAGGATTTCCCTGTGCAAATTTGTAACAAAAACATTTTTTTTCTCTTAGTGTTGTTACTTTATGCGACCATCTTTTATTAGCCCCAAAATTTGCAAAAGCAAGAAATGACCAATATTTATAAAGATTATATGTTGAAAGTAACATACATTACGATGTATGCACGTCAATAGAATAACTATCTGTATATTGTACATAGTATTGTACATATTCGTGGCTCGAAAATGATGTCTCATTTCACGCAACGAACGTGGATTTAAGTAAATGCATTACAAATGAATTACTTGACGGCAATTTCACGGTAGGAATAATCAGACGACTAATATCCACGCAATTCATCCTCGTGAAGTTAGTTCCAATTGATTAGTGACAGTTACAGTAAAAAGTTACAACTTAATTCAGCACGTTTCTCACTCATGTGAATCCCAGTTATAAATGATCGATTACAGAAATGCTATATACACATCCATTATTACACGCTACTACAAACATAATAATAGTAGTTTGGGAAAATTAATACGCTGCATAGATTAGGGAACATCTGCATGTAAGATGTACTGTACCACTGTACAAAAAAATAACCTATAACTACAAGCTATGTTTTTATTATTTATCCTGAATGGGCACTTCACAAAACGAATAGAATAGTATAAAAACACGTCTAGAATTATTGTGTTATAATTCTGAATCGCATGATATATAGGTAAGTGTACCTCACTACAATTTCCAAATATCTATCTTGCTTATCAGCTTATTACTAAAACTACAATTTCTGGGAAGAAATTTTAACATCCCACGTATGGATACGGATGACGAAGTAAATAACTGATTGTATACTTATACATGTACCTTATGGATATTACCAACTTAGCCATACACAATATCTTTAATAATAAATCATGCGCCCATGAATTTTCAGAATCTATTTATGTTTATCCAACCAGCCGAAATTAACAGTTCTACAGAATTGAATGAATCCTGAAGATTACCTCTACAAAGAATATAAAAAGTCTACATTGAGATTGCTAACTTGAGCAAAAGTGATGAGATTGCTTATTTGTAAGCAGAATTGAAGTCAAACAGCAAAATGACTGATTCGAAGAATAAATGTTTAGTTCCTGGACACAAAGAATTCTTCGCAAGTTTTTTTTTATAATTCTGATGAAAATTGTTACATCAAATTATACAAAACATCAGTTACGCCAAACTTATTCACAAACCATCAACCAGATCTTTGGTAAATATTGACTAAAAATGAGACCGAAATTTTAATGTGCAGGATTCATCCTAGCGTAATTGTGTAATACGATAACGTTAAAAAAGCAATGTACACCAAGGATATAAATATACTGTGTATAATGTAATGTCCTACTAGAGGTAGCTTTTAATTTTATTTAAATATGTGTGCATTTAATATATTAAGCTACTAAAGTGGTGAAATGAGGTTGCTTATAAATTCTGATACCATAGTAGTATTTACCAACCCAGTCAAGTGTTTGTAGCTTGAGTTGTTTGGAAAGGGATTTTTCAGCGAAGAACTTGTATTAGGGATAAATGATACAAGGATTCTAGAAGAAAGCAGGACTTCGATATAAATAGCATTATATACAACATACATTGGTGGTGGTGGAGCTGAAGGATGAAAAGCTGGATTTGTGTGTATCTCGTCTGTTCTACTACTGCATGTGTGTAAAACTGTAATATATCTTAAACAGTGGTGGATCTAGGAATTTTCACAGGGGGGGGGGGTGAAACACCCCCCTGTTCACACCAGTAATCACATCGAATAATTTCTAGATTTTTCTTCCAAGACCATTTACAGAATTGGATTTCGGGGAATGAAAATGCGTATATGGAGTGCAAATTTGACTGAAATCAAATTTGACTGAAATCAAATTTGACTGAAATTTGGGCCAAAACCAACATAAATTTATTGAAATTAATGTATACCGCAAATCTTTTTCTTCATGTTGCTCTTTTATGAAAAAATAACATCATTTTGCGATTTACGGTTTTTTATCTAGTGTGAATTCAGATTTCGATGAGGGGGATTTGGACCAGTAGAACCTAGTGCTAGATCCGCCATTGATCTTAAAGCAATTATGAAAGCGGTGCTTTTGACCGAAACAACAACAGGAACGATTTTCCCGGACGTAGAAAAACCATGGTAGCATCATTCTGTTCTATTTCTACATCATTCTCCCATAAAAGTCGATTCCACTTTTGTTGCAAAGAAAAACTTTCAGTCTGTCAGATGTGAGTTGAGTGGAAAAGTCATGACTGTATGCAATCTGCAGTTGAGCAACGTGTGGTAATATTAAAATATCAACTTCTATACGCAATGTCAGCAGCTGCTGCGTGTATCAAGTGCCCTGTGGCAACCAATATCTTAAACATTTCCAGCACTACACACATAACTCTACCTTGGAGAAACCACAACCCTTTAATTCTTTGAAACAATAAGTAAAGCAACACAAGCTTAATTTTTCATCTTTCATTAAATTGTTCCAGGAAATCACATTGAGGGTTTTTTGAATAAATATTTCTAAGAAAATTTTACCTTTTTTCATTGAGTAGGGCTCGACGGGAGATGAGGAGGTGACACAACCGTTACTGTCGTCAGGACTCCGCAGACCACCAGGGGCAACAGAATAATTGTTACATGAATACCACTGATTTCTTGACCAATTTTGATGAGAACCGAGAAGTCGAAGTTTGTCATGATCGATTTGGTCTTGGTCAGGGGACAATCCAGTCAGGCCGTCTGTAGGGTCCTTATGATTAGCTAAATTACGAAGTACTCGATTGATAGATGAAACCTGTCAACACAAAAACACCCCCACATTTTTAATACTTTTATTTACAGCCATACACAAAATCTGACATCAATTTAAGCGAAAAATAAGTACTTATTATTTTTCTGTGCAATATAGGTATACCTACATGACATTTAAAAATTCCCATTCATTTTGCTTTCTTACGTTTTTTGCACAGTTGAAATTATGGTGTAGTGAAATATTTATAAGTAACTCCATAAACATGATATAATATATTATGCAAAGTGTACGAAATAGTGTTAGAATAGATCAGTAGAATTTTTATGCACACGTGTTTGACTGTGTGACTATTTATATGATAAAATGATTTTTATAACCCCTGTGTGTATCATTTTATGTAATGCTGCATGGTTGAATGGACTGGTGGCAGGGGAGGAAAAGGTATTTGAAGGATAAATACACTCTACCAATTCGAAAATCCGTATGTATTAACATGTAATTCACCTATTTCCATTCGTATAAGTAATATGAAGTATTGGTGCATGGAAAGGACTTTCCTCCAACTCTACCTATAGCATTATGCATGGATTCATATGTTCTGAGCAGGAAATACATAATATTTTACTGAATATGTGTAGGAAGTGTTCTATAACGGAATAAAATAATGATGTCTTCTTCAGCATGCATGCTGCAACTACACTAAACAAAGAAGTAATACTATTTCCAAGAGCAGGATCACACATAATATTATAGAGTATAGAGTAACGTAAGGATTGAGTCTCAGGTTCTAAAGTGCTGGGTTGAATGTGGTAAGTTGCGTTAGTCTTTTCAAACGTCATTAGCATGCAACTCTAAATTATAGATGGAATAAAATACGGCGGAGCCGGAGACGCTTCCGTAAAATGTGGCACTGTCACTTGCATTCGATACCAACTCTTCATTCTCAATAAACCAACGAAACTCACCACACGAAAAGTGTACTATGCAAGAATTAAAGGAAACCCATCCTCTAGCGTTGAATTTATGATAGTAGTCAAATTGTCAGAGTGTACTGGCTCTATTTTACTATGCTACAATCAGAAAATAACAAATACTGAACATTTAACGTATAGGTCATGGACGCAGATGACTAACAATTAAGTAACTAGTTTTTATTTACCACTACAATATTTAAATTCGATTTATTTAATAGTTTTCTTTCTTGTGTTTTTTCATTATAATTGAATGCCATTCTTTGTAGATTTAGAGTTTAGTCGTTTACGCAGTATTAAGTTTAGATGTTATAATGTCTATTTTAAGAAATGACTGAAAATATTTAACTGGTTCGAGTTGGCTCTCAGACTGTTTAAATACCGTTAAAAATTGAATAAGACATGAGTGCATACACCACCGGAAGGTATATTAGCGACTAACCAGTATAACCGTTTAATATAGTTATTCCGCAGTTCTCAGCGAATGTGTAAATAATCAACTTAACGTTGAAATATCATTTGGTTACAATCGATTATTCAATCTAAAGAATTACCTAGGGGCACGGTTATAATTGCATTCGGTATTACATGAAACCATAGTAGAAATTCGTTACAGTGCTCAACCAATCATATGATATGTTCAAAAAATTAACACAGTAGCTTTGTCTTCACATAAAAATATTCCAGCGATACTGTGTCTGTGGTGTATAGTAAGAGCAGATCTCTATGGAAGAAAGTGAAATGAATACGAAACGTATTTGATACAAGGAGTACTTCAAACATTTACTCAAAGCAAAAATGTTGTACTGTAAGTTTACAGGTACCTATAGCTATCTACTACTATGCAGTATCAAGTGAATAAAAATCCACAGCTATAACTGCTATGCCAGAACTCCATTGTAGGTACAGAAATAGACAGTAGTATTGTGAGCGTCATTATCGTCATGGTAGTAGGAAATATTTGAACTTATGAAAACAATTTCATGTATTGCATTTTGCATTCAAACATTTTCACTAAAAGCCGACTGCGAGATGACAAGGACTACTAAAAGAAAACTCGCAACTCCCTCCTCCAGTTTTTCTTTCAACATGGCTCAACACTTAACTTTCACAGTTGAAGTGAAAACACTCTTATTGTTAGCTCCCATTCTTTCATACTGCTATTATCATATCTCCGAGACAATACAATGTCACTGTCAACGCTGTCTTCATTTTTATCCTTTCATCTCATCTCAAAAACCCTATTCTGTATAAATTACCAGCACTGCATAAATTTCTCAACAGACTCCCACTTTCTTTTTCATTGCATCAACATCTTCATCCTACACCCGTTTCCATGTCATCCCTCCCAATCTGTATTTAGTCTACTGTCTCCACTTGTCCATATGTCCACACTTTGAAGTACTCCTCCAGGCTTCATTAATTGAGAACAAGATACGCTACTACATGCAACCAATAACATTACAATGTGTACCTGTATATACCTACACTATAAAACACCACAAAATTAAATGCTAATAGGCATTGAAGCCAAATTTAATGTCTTGCATAATTTCTAACTAGAATGAATTTTTAAATAAAATAATTTGTGTAACTTTAATATGTCAGTACTATAATAATGGCTAATTAGGTGAGTGAAACAATTAAGCGCAATTTTTCTAGAAAGTAATAAGAATTCGTATTCATATGGTAGCTTTAAGTGCATCTCATTGCGTATTTTGCATGAATGTGAATTTAAAATAAAATAAAGAATTGATGTTGCACTTTTTTCATTGTAATTCTCCGACAAATGTATTTTTAGTTATTTTGAAGGAATATTCGTTGACTTAAGTATTAAGTGTTCGAAGGATATTGCCTATAGGCTAAAGGTGGATGTTATTTTATTATAGTCTTTAGAGTGTCCTCGTCCCTTCACTCCGACTGCCGACAGGACGTTAGGAGCGTTTTTTGTGTGGAGCTGCCAAAATTGACATTGTTGTATGACTAATGCGTTATCAGTATTGTGTAATGTGTTTTGAAATCTCTGGCTCGTTCTCCTTTGTGTTTGTTTGTGTATATGTGTTTCGCCTCATTTCATCGAGTGGATTTTTTGTATCCTCCTGCTTTGTCTCGTGGCCCGTTCTGATGACACAACAATGTCGTAGGATGTGTCGCCTTGACTTTATTTTCTAGTTTGGCTGTATTGTGTCATTTTATTATAAATATATATGAAGGTTCTTATTGCATCAACATTAGGCGTCATTCGAGCCACCATAATATTTATATATATACTACATAATATATTTTATGTAGTGTATAGCGTTTGGCTTTGACTACGACGTCTTTTCTCGGTGAGACTTGATCGTGTAAGAAGAAATTTGGTTTCACGTTGAAGTTGTATGTTGTATGACGGAGGATGAGCTAGCGTGGCAATGGTACACAAAACACAAATGATAGGGACGACAAGTCATAAAATATAGGAGCGATATGATATTGTAGTGGTGGATGTGTGTTGAAGACGAACTACAACAAGTCATCAGATTATTTGTGTGTTGAAAGGCGCGTTGGTTTCTTCCGCTGTCAGATCAAATTGTGAGACGTGAGAGAATATACGTTGCGGGGAGAACAAGATCGATGAAGATGCCAAAAGAATGGCATAACGCCCTGTCAACTTTTCGCACCCGTCTTAGTCTCACTACTCTATAAGCTGTCTTTTTTTCTTGTCGACGTAATCCCATGCCACTATTCTCAATGTCTTTGGTTTCAACACAAGAAGTCATCTGATGTAATGTAAGTAATGTACGTTATGTCATTAATGTCATGTAGTACTCCATTCCATCCACTCTACTCCACACTCCAGCCCGAAACCTATTCACACTCACACTTCTTACTCTCTCCACCCATTTCCTCAAAGAAAATCCTGTACATTTTCAACTACATAGTAAATAGTACAAGCACTAAACTCGTCCACGAACTTCCAACCCTCATTTAAATATATGTAAATACACTACTCAGCTCTCAACAACACCAAAGCGATACAATCTCAGCAAACTAACAAAAATAATCTTTCCTCACTAATATTCACAGTCAGCACCAAAATATTAATATTAATATCGTTTTTCGTCAACAGGCAGAATAATCATTTGAGATCTTGTCAAATTATATTTAAATTGTTACAATGTATATATGCACAGTCTCATAAATAATTCTTTGTTCCTTTAGCAAAATTTTGAAAATATTGTGAAAAAGACTGATATCTACAATGGCTACCTCTATAGGTATACACATTACATTAAATAAGTTGAATGTTGGTATTTATGAGGATCAATATAAAATGGTAGGAGTATAGCCTATGAATCATGCGGAGGGATAGGAAATAATAAAAATGCCTTGGCCAAATGAAATGTGGGACTTTATCAGGGCGAACGACTCACATCAAGAAAAACGCTCGTCTGATTTTCTGGAGTATGAAGAAGATTGAATCAGACGGAGAAAGCAAAACATACTTTCACAGATAACGATGTGCATGAAAAAAGCATAACCTTAATCTTGTTGGCGTGAAGGTACATATTACACAGGGATATCAACCCACGCCTATCCCGTGTGCTTATTGGCAGTGGTGTGAGACGGAGTCGTAAGTATGTGTTAGGAAACTAGATAAAGTAAAATACAATGTACGCCTCTTGGTTTGGATTAAAAAAGTCGAGTGCGAAGAAAAAGAAGAATGGCAGTCCCATTAGCCTCTCTAGTGACATCAACAACAGAATACGACGCCAAGTCAAAGCATGTCACACCAAAATACCAATATCATACACACACAAAAATCAAACCCACACAACTACTCCAACAAAAAATTCGCATTTTCCATTACAACATTATTAGATTATGTACTCTGCTAATGCACCACGCAGCACTATGAAATTGCACTTTTTGTTTACTTGCTTCATCACATCAACTCTAATGTCTTATACATTCACCCCCATATCTCCGTTACACAAACACAATGTAATGTAAAATATACTCCTGCATTGTTTTCACTTCTATTTCTACATCCCGTTATTGCATCCAATGGCTTCAATACATTCATCCATACACATACCTAATCCCATACCACATCCATTCGCCGCTATCAAACTTGTTTTTAGTTCAAAAATAATGTGCAAACCGAAAATAGCTTTCAAGTGCGTTTTAAGCATTCCAATTTTTCTCAGCACCATTCAGTTGTCAAAATCATTTTCAAAAATCTCTGCCATTTACAACTTAATCATAAGACACCAATAATGTTATCACGTCTCAATATAACATATTATACTATTGCATTTGGTCTCATAAATGTAGGAACTTAATATTACAGTGAGAATAATAGTCTTAAGTCCCTCTCTTGCTAAACTGCGTATTCTGCAACTTTTGAATACTTTGTTGAATATTTTGATACAATATATAACCTATCAAAATACCATTAGCTAATGTCTATGGACGGGATTCTCATGCAACTCTTTAATTTCTTAGATCAATAAAATCTCATAATATAATATTAGTTACTTATTAGATTGAACAATTTCCTACATTAATTTTTTACGATAACTATGATTCAAAATACATTGTAAATATTTTAGTTAATATTTTGACTATATTATGTAGATTAGAAATGAATTTAAATATCTATAGTTGTGTATTTCTGCAATAACCAAAATTTACTTCCAATTAAATTTTCATGAAACTTAGAAATAGTATCATTAGCAACTATGCATATATTATTCTGAATTAAAAAAAATTGTTTAGAAAACACTTTAGTGGTAATAATGATAGCGTGCATTAGTAGAAATAAATGAGTAGGTAGCTTGATAGGGTAGGACTATGTGTTACATGTAAATCAGAGCATAAACTACCTATTGGAAAATGAGTGTAAATATTGGGTATTATGGGTATATAGGTAGAGAAGAACAAAAGTGGTGGACTGAACTGAACTGCAGGGGTCTGGATCCCTGCTGACATGCAAGTCGATTTGTGATGATTATTTCTCATTGATTAATAGAAGAATAATAGGAAAGTGAACTGACAATGAGTGTGTAGTGTACAATGCACAAAAAGACAAATCTGATGGAAATCTCTGTGTTCTAGTAGCTTATTGGACCATGGTTGCACTTCCTAGTTAGATTGGATGTCTTTTTCCCTGTAATACTAAATATTTATTCTTTCAAAGGTCTTTCACGATTTTCGCCTGGACTTTATATATGGGGTGAGTGAAGTGTGCTTGGAAGCAGCCCTTTGTAAATTGAGAATAATATGAGGTTGAAGTGTGTGTAGCATGCATGGGATGGATAACATGTTATTATTATAGGACTATCAACATGCACAGTACTTAGTTATTAAAGAACAAGTACACTTAGCACTAATGCTATTTCTGTACTGTGAATATGGAGCATAGTTGACTGGTGTGGTGAGGTATCACTTGGCTAAATACACAGAGCTCGTCATTGTTGTGAGATTGTGATGAAAAGGACTGGTAGAAAAAGATTGATAAAGTGTAGCACGGGACGGGATGAGAAGCACTTGTTCATCTTATCCCGGAAAACAGATCGGCTCTAGTTTCATTTGATGTGAACTGTATGAATAATATAAATATCACGTTGAATGAAGTGATCGTATCTTTCTTTGCTGCAACACCCTTTCCCTCCAATCAGTCATCAAATCTCATCACATCAAGTCTTGTCCTAACAGTTCCGCTTGTCATTACATCCATATCTCTAACACGTACGCGTGCAACACACTTCTATCAGCATCCTATTAAAATTCTAATCGCCTTCACAGATCTACTATTTACATTACTAATGTTATAACCAATACACTTGTACCGTGCATACTCCGCCAGACACACACACAGACATTTTTTCCATATGATTGGTATTTAGTGAATGGTTGATTGAACTGTATATTTATTACACATACGTACTTAACTTGGGTGTAACAGTCACAAATTTATGTACGTTTATTACATACTGTATGCAATGTAGGCAAGGTCGGACATAAATATGATCTTTATCGGGCAGTATCTCTTCTAGTTGGAATTGGAAGTACGAGTAAAGCTAGAGATGAAAAAATCACATCAATTCATTTTTATGTGTTTCTCAAAGCAAAGGAACATCAGCACTATTGCTTTGTCTGTGAGTGACGATGGCTTCACTTCAATTCTTCATTCGATATAAATTGCTAGCTTATAGGCACTATATTACATAGGTACATACACATACACAATCATAATTCAGACTGTTTTTTCTCAATTTTTTAAAAGAAAACTGAGATATCTAGATTGAAAATTTATATTGTGAAAAGATGAAGTGCGTAGGTTTTAGCAATGGTTAGCAGAAAGGTTTCTTTATAGGTGACACTTTGGCTTGGCTACGCGTGGGATTTCTATAGAAGTACTCCAACAACTAAGTCCGGCCTCTTGGATCCAGTCAGAGTAGGCACTAGACAATTGTCAATTTCCAACCAAACCTTGATATGTCAACTAAGAAAGAAGAAAGCAGAAACTGCTCTCTTGCCTTTCATATTCTACGGAAATATCAGGAAGTTTCAACTTTGACTATGGCAACTTATTGCTAGTCTAAGTTTTTATTGTTTGGTTGACGTTGCAGGCAGCCGGTACGGCGCAGACCAGCACCACACCACGTCCGTTTTTCTTCGCCTTCTCCTTTCTTTCTCATCTCATCTCAATCAGCTCAAAAGGCTAGTCACACACAGTAACTCAAATTGACATTGACAGCTTTCTACGAAAGTGCATAGCAAAGCATAGCACTCCTACTACTAAAACACATTTCTATACACAACATTTTCACCCATAAACGCAATTTCAGCAATGCTTACGCTTTAACACACAATCAACTCCCCGCTCATTTCTCGACACAGCAATTTTATACATTCGGCGATTTTTATCGAAATTCACTTGCACCAATATCAAAACCTCATTTCTTCGATATGACCAATTTAATATATTTTATTTCTCCTGGTCTGCTGCGCAACCCACCATACAAGCATAAAACGAGCCAAAAAATTAAGTCCTTGTAAGATTTGCCTCAAAAATACTTCTCGTATCAATTTACTACATACATACTACATCCATAAGACTTGAGTGAGATGAATTTGCTTGTAACTTAATTTAGCTCAGCACAAACTTAAATTAGATTCTTTCTTCATAAGCGCATAAGCCATCCCTGTCATCATAACCATGTTCAGGGGGTGGATAAGAGGGTAGTTGCCCCCTCCAAATTCCTAAAAAGTAGGTTATTTTGCCCAGAAAAGACAAAAAGTTGCTAAATTTAATGCATTTTAGGTTGATTTTAGCCTAAATTTGCTCAAATTTTTCGCACTTCCCTCGATTATTGATACATATTTAGCTCATTTTGCCCTCCCCGAAATCGATTTCTGGATACGGCCGTGCTTGTGATATCTGTGTTTGCAATACTACAAATATTTTCAATTCCGCTAATGGAAAAGTGATTGGTTTGAAGGATCACAACGTCTAATTTTATTACTAACAAATCGTTTTTACGATTACGAGATAATGTAAGTAAAAGGTATCCGAGTGCAAAGCATCACAGATCAGATATTTATTTAGCGAGTTAAAGTTATTTCTACACATAATATTGTCGTGATATATATTCTAAAATACATGGACTACATATATTGCATATAAATTGTATAATATAGTATGAGAGAGTTGGTATAGAAAATGTGGTTGGCGATTTGACATAGGGTGGACGAGATTCAGTAATATGGATGAAAAGAGAAAAATTACCCTAACCATTTAGGATTTTTGTATATTTCATTCTTTCTTGGAGGGATACATTATAGTGGCTTAAAGTAAGCTAAGTTAGTTTTCACGAGTTGTCACAAGAACAGAAAGGGCAGCATGCAGAAATGTTTCAACTCAAAGTACATTATGCTTTTCTACTAGGAAAGCAACTCCTATTCTTCCGTGTTAGTGCATTTATAGTGTAATATGCTCGAGTTGGTTGGTTTATGTAAGTTACATCTATAAAAACACTAACCCCGCGTGTCACGTTATTTACGTGTCCCTCTCTGTCTCTATGCACTGTTACAACTACTGGTATGTTATGCACATAGCAAGTATGTGCAAGTGTATAAGCATTAGAACAGTTCTCCATGTTCTACACTGTGTACTATTAGTATAACTATTAGTAGCTATACACATACATATACACAAAGTTAGTTTAGTTGGGTTGAATTGAGTATCTGTATGTAGTAATAGTACATGGTAGTATGTAGTAAGTAAGTACGCGATGTGTTGGTATGGGTCTGGGTGGTTGGAGTTGTTGGACTGCCGAGTTTCGTTCCCGGGAAGGCAAGTCTGCGATTTCACACTTGACTGATCTGATCCATAATGCAAGAGCTGAAGCTGTGATCCCCATAAGGGTGCTCCTTCCTTTCCTTTTGCGTTATGTGTGTAAGTGGAGGCTAGTAGTATGTAGTTGTCGTGTCGACTTGTGTACTTGTACAAGGAGGACAGAACAGGACACGACAACTTCTATTCAAACATTTTCCATGTATTACACCATACTCCACACTCTACACACACAGAACACATAGCTTTATGCCTTATATTCATATAATATAGCTCTGTAAATTGTGGATGGATGGATGGATTTCTAAATGTATAGTACACATACATACATGCACTACTGTGCCAATGCAATATGCAATGCCACCACCATACCATACCAATAGCCGATACCACATTTGTACAAAACGGCTAGTTGCTAGAAGAATGCTACATTACATGATGTTGCTATGTACATAGATCTATATCTGTAACACATACACAGTAGCACATGGAATGAAAATACAACAAGAGAACAGTCATCATCATTTCGTGTGTAGTCGACATGGTTGTAGTTGTATGTTGTAAGAGTTTAAGTAAGGCAGTTCTGTTGTTCGACGACAAACCAAAGCAAAAAGTTAAGTTCAGCGAAAACATGCATGCATGGCATAGCCAGAACAAACCGAAACAGAACCGAATCAAAGGAAACCAACAAAACGGGTTTTGTACAAGAACTACGATGTATGTAGTATGTAGGTACTACTAGCCGGAATACTACTACTACAACTTCTTTGCTTTACTACGACTGTGGTGGCATGGTGCATGGTTGGTGGTGGTGGGTGACTACTAAAAGTAAACGACTACAGACGAGAGTGAAGCAAATGCTATCAAGATCAAGACCACTACGACGACTTCTCCCAAGCTACAACTCTGCTCCTGAAATTAATCCATTTCTTGCCTTTCGTCCCTTTTCTTCCTTTTCCTTTCACTCTTTTACTACTTCAACGCTTTTACACCCAACAGTCGTCTCCAACACTCCCATGCCAATGCCACTCACTCTCCAGCATTCTTGTATTAGTATTCCAAAATGGACTTTGTACTTGTCGTTGCATTTCACTGCACTACTACTACCAACAAGAACAACATAACATCACTTCCATTGTAACTATTCTTGTAGTTGTAGCAGCATGGCTACGAATGTACAACTACGTTTGTGCAACACTCCAACTATTTATATATACAGTACAGATATGTTCAACATACACGAAAGAAACACATTTGTATGCGTAGACCTCCTCGTTTCAGACTCAAACACTCACATTCCTACCAGAGTTAGTTGGCTTTCAAAATATAAACGATAAGTGTGACATAGTCCTCAATGCAAGAGACACCTCTTTGCTTTATCTGCATTTCGTCCATTTACATCTTTTATGGACTGTAAATGTACTTTCGTACTTACACAAATACTACACATACTTAAGACTCTTCCAGCTAATGGTCAATGAACAAATCCCATTTCTTTTAATGCGTAAATGCACATTGCGCCCGTATCTTCTAACTTTGGACTAGGAGCTACGTGCTTCAAATATTTAGTTCTTTTCTTATTCTGCATCCTGCAATTCCATAATTAAATCAGCTCCTTACAATTTGTAGCCATATATATAACACACTCTGTTTGCTCAAATTAAAACTGAAATACTACAGTAGCATTCTGCCATTTGAAAAAGAATGATAATAATATGTGCATAATTTGCTAATTATATTGCACATAGAATATTTTTAAATTTATGTATTGAAGTGTACATACACGCTATATAATATTTTATTAGAATGAACAAAATGAAAAAAGATAATAGTACATAGGGAAAGATCTATGTGTACAATAATCTGAAAGAAGGCATGGCTATATAAATTATAGAGCTGCAAGTGAAAACTACTGTATGTTTTTTTTTCGAACTGTAAATTGTGTCAGTGTGTAGTCCTAAAAACATTGAAATCATAGTCAGTTATTCGCAGTGCAGTTCATGACCATGAGTGCTTTAACAAAGTAGGATGCAGTCAGCGAATTGACATAATGATTTCTAAAAGTTTTGCAGATTCTCTTTGTACAGCCAAAATGCTGGTTGGAATAAAAAAAGGTGGACCTTTGAAGTTGAGAATTGACGTGGAAAATTCTAAACGGCAATTTCAATGTCATTACCAATAGTCCGACGAATGACAATGAATGAAAGGCTAACAATGGAGAGATTAATTTGCGTGGATTCAATTGCATGCACGTTGCAATGAATGGTGAAAAGTTCCTGTTGTTTTCTCTCGTCGCTCCATTGGGGTTTCCCTGGTTCACTTCACTCAATTCACCTCTGTCCCATCCGGATCACTTCACATGAGTATCCCGGCTACGTCCACCGTGTACTCTTCCATCACATCACAGACCTTATCCCTCTAACCTAAGCTCAGACTTTACAGTTTCACCAAAGCCACACTCAAATCAGTCTGACTGACTGTATTACACGCTCAATGTATTCTTTACTTTTATATTCAATTTTGAATTTCAACCCAATTTTTTATTTAATTCTGTCACTGACTTATAGTAATGCTAAATCTGTCAATTTCCAAGGAGTAAAAAAGTCCTATAGATTAGAACTTTGACGATTTGTTTCATGGATGAGACCCAATTAAAGAAAATAATTCCCCGAAAAGATTTTCTCAATAGATCATTACTGCAAATAAATGCAATTTAAATTTTTACTTTTTGTGTAGTTGCAGGTTTAAGGGAACAGCTAAATACTTTGAGTTTCATTGAGATTGCACTAATTTAACAAGATATATACTAACTATTGAACATGTGTTTCTGAATTAGAAATAACTGAAGGCCTAGAGTTAGGGAATTTTTGTGAAATGCGTCCTTAGTGATATGAAGTATCTAGTGTTTTTTAAGAGAACAAATGGAGTGCAATAGACTAAATGGAGTACAATGAAATAGTTGGTGTTGTTGTGAGTGGAGGAGAGCGGAGAATACGAGGGTGGTTATTAGCAGTATTTTGGAGCCGGGTATTATCCTGTAAGAAAGCTGAAGGAAGGGAGGAAGACAAAGAAAGAGAGTAGCAAATGATGAACTTACACTAGGGATATTGTCATTAGAGCAAATTCCTTCGGACAAAAGCCGATCTCGGATTTCCCATGCAAAGATTGATGGACATTCGCGTTTGTATTGAGCAATTCTATGTACCACGCTGGAGGTTGCCACTCGAGGTTTACTGCCACCAATTGCTCTGGGTCGAATTGAGCCTGTCTCGTAATATCTGCAATAAAATAAAAAAAAAATACTGCAGCCTTCAGGGTCTCCAAGAAGTTCAAATGACATAAGTATTTATTACATACCTAATATCGAGTCATCAGCATTACATTTAAGGTTACAGTTACAATATTTAGAGGTTAAATATACTGTGTATGTAATTCCATGCACTTTTGTATAAATTGAGATTTTATTATTATTGTATATTTATTATTGTTACAGTTAATTAAATAAAAATGCAAGGGGGGAATTGTATTTACTTGTTTTAGAGTCAGCCAAGTTAATAATTTCTGATGTCTAGGGAAATGGGTGAGTTGGAAAGTATTATATATAGATATTTATTGGGAGAGAGAATCGAAATTGCAATGTGTAAGAAAAGTTTGGGACAAATGTGACAAGAAATGAAAGACTGCTGAGTGAGTGGATTGGAACAGGAAAGTTTACTTACCGGCCAAGTATTTTGGACACACAGCCATTAGAAACTTGAAGAATGCGTGAGATATCGCATGGCCTGGCACCCGAATGAGCCAACTCCACAATTTTCTGGCGGGTTGAGTCAGGCAATGGTCGCCCACTTACAAAGACACCACCCAATTGATTTATACCGCTGTGCCCTAAGGAACAATCACAATCATTAGCAATTAAACAGAATCGTGACTTTTTCATGGGATACCATTACAATCGTTATTGCTCTTTGAGCAGTCCCATAAACCTCCTGTTATTGCAGTAATCATCCTACCATCAGCCCTTTTCAATGAACCAGCTACTTATATCCAATAGGCACCAAGGGATTCTCTATACACAAACATTATGAGACAATAAATACCAAAAACCAACCTTACATTTCATCCGACCCTTTTCATTTACTCTGTAAAAACTATTTGTCTTTAAGAGTAATGGAAACCAACAACGAAAAATAACTCTCTCTTTCTTTTTTACAGGGAATAACAGCAAGCAAATTCTAAACTAAATAAGTATTTTATTTTAATGAAATAGCTCAATATAAAAACCCGTTACATTATATGCATAAAACATTTTTCTGGTGCAAAATAAAATCAATAAAACTAGTCTTGTTAATTTTTTTTTAAAAAGTCACATTTTTTCCTGTTAATATCCCAATGAAGCGTAGACATTTGTCAGTTGGCAGGATGATAGATGTACACTGTACACTGTTAATCTGTTAAATTCAAGGACAAACCCGTCAAAGCTTATCTGATATGGCCCGAACGACTTTGAAAATTCATAAAATCACAAACTGCAAGACTGCAACAATCGGCATGAAAATTTCCATGCAAGTTTATTTAAAGGAGATTTGTTTGAACCTTCCCAGGAGTTTGCAGTGCAGATATTAGATATTAGGCTCACTCAATATTCACAACTTTTACTTTTTCAACTTTTTCGACTTTAGCAAAATAAGATAAAGTCGAAGTA
>JAQFYB010002211.1:0-26112 GCA_034694085.1 Pogonognathellus longicornis | reverse complement strand
TCATTCAGATTAAATATTTTTTGTTTTTTCCTTGCCCTTTCTCTTTCTGCTTCTGCCAAGATCGGTTTCATCAAATGTCTTGAACTTGAACCTCTGTCCTACACGTTCGGTGCGGAAATGAAATTCTTCGGTTAGACGGATATTTTGATAAACAACGGAGTGACACTTGGTGTCGTTTCTGTTGATCTGAACCTTTGCTTTTCTCACATTACCGTCCACTGCTGTTAAGTCTTCATCCTCTAGAGCGTCGTCCGATTCACCCCGTCTTTCTGTTTAATATTACGCAACTCAGGAATTGATCCATGTACGAATTCATTTTTTAATTTATAATGAAACTAGTAACAGACAACTGAACCGGTGTGGTTGAATTGTCTAATTAACTTACCCCCTGTCAATATTAACTTATACAATCAGCTGATTATTATTCAACACCTCAAGCTATCAGCCAGTTCATCCAAAACTTGAATAGGTTTGTCCGTATGTCCCCAGGTTGAGAATGAGCTATTAGCAAATACTAAATCCAAAGTGTATATGTATTTGTGATAGGAAGAGTTCCTGACTTTCGGCGTTCGTTCAGTTTAGAGGGCTATAATAATACAATCAAGCTTATTAGAATGCATTAATGAACATGAATAAATCTCAAATAAATCGTAAATGAAACACTATAAAAATGTTCATTCCTATAATCTCTACTTTCATTAAGAAGTCACTGCCCACTACTTGACTTTTTTTACAGTTTAAATCATTTCTCCGAATTGGAGAATAAATTCAAAATTCGAGAAGAGCAGTAATCTAGCTTCAAAAGTAAAAAGCCGGAATTTTGAATTTATTCTCCAATCCGGAGAATTAATTTTATCTGCAAAAAAGGCAAGTAGTTTTTTACAAATTAAATTATTTCTCCAGATTTTATACTACAATTTTTTGTTCGCTTGAATATGCCTACAAAAATACAAACTACTGGTCAATATGAAAACTAAAAATGAAATTGTTTCTTACAGCTGCAACGCAACTAAAACTAATGTTCAATGTTATTGCAAAATATGAAATAACCTCTGACCTCAAAGTTAATTACGTCAAATTAAATTAATAAATAAAATGGGTTCAAAATTTGAAGTCGATTACCTTAATAATTTTCCCTTATGTTGAATGTTGATTGTAGCTATTGCTAATTCAAAATATTTTATTCTTCTTCGCTACACTCACTGGCTCCAATTTTGAGGTTCAAAATCTCCTTGTGTTTGTAGATGTCGGAATTATTCACCTGAACTCACTCCAACAAGTTTTTTTGTGGAAAAACCGAATCAGTTCTACAGTGCACTTTTTCGAAAAACTAAAATATAAGGCAAATAATTTCATTGAAATATAAAGCAATGAAGACACAACACAAACAAAGCAAACTTGCAGTTTGTTTTTCCCACTACAGAAGTTTATCTTTGCGCGCTAGATTCAGGCCAACAAAACTGCTGCCTTTCAAATAGCGAGTGTGAATGAATTCAATATTTTGATGCACTATTTGGATGACATGAAGATATTGTTACTACCAAATACTCAGTGCGAATTAGGCTTTAGCCATGGATGAAGCAAAAGTTATTCAACGAAAAGCTCAACCTTCTACAATTGTGCATGAAGTTAAGGCAGACGGAGAGAAAAAACCGAGAAGAGGCTCCGATAAACCGTAAGTGCAACGATTAAGTACATGTGTAGACTTATATCAAGCAGTCCTATGTGACCTCACGAAGTGGTCTTTTGGGTGGAAGACTAGAGAGTTAGTGAAAATAAAAATCAAATTTGTATCTCAATGATTTGCGGAACAGACAGAACAGTGCCACTTATATATTTATATACACTTAAATTATAATATTTTATCACTGCTTCTATTATGCATACTTAAGTATTAAATTCAATGTACAGAACCACAATTAATATACATAAGAACGCTGAACCAATATTTAAGAAATCCACACAGTCAAAACAAACTTTTTAATTTGTCTACTCGAAATCCTACCTATTCCGTGCTGCAACAGCAAGAGAGGTGGAAATATATTTTACACCTTTTCATGTGGTTGCTAGTTCTAGTTGTTTACCATTTTGAGTGGGTGGAACGATATATTGTAAAACTAAACCGATGTGAAAACGTGTTAGTTTTAATGTTATTTACTTAAACTTATAAATCGGCTCTTTACTAATAAAAAATTTAATAAAATTTTGCCTAATAAAAGAGTGTTTAAAAAATTGATTATCATCCTTTCTTAAAACAAGCATGTAACAGTACATAATTGGATACATTGTAATTGCCCCGGGGCGGGACCTTGGTAAGCTACGATACTGACTGGAAGTAATTCAATCTAAAAGAATCATTTGTTTGCCAATTATCGTTTTACATTCCCATGTGTAATTTATGTAACATTTAATAAAAATTTATTAAAAATAGGTGAAAAAGTTGAGTTGTCTTTACGTCTTTTTGGATGACTTTTTTTTAATTTGTGTAGCCTAATGTTCAACATTGAACACGATAGTTAGATTAGTTTTGAAGAAAAGCTACAAATTATTTATATGGAGGCACTAGCTGTTTAAGCGTATAACAATATGTATGTATAACAATGCACATAGACATGTACATTGTTTATACATACAAATACAAAACATACCGTAAAACTTTGATTAGACAGACCTCTCCTATACCAAATTTTAGCAAAATAGACCCTCGCAACTTATTTTTACGGCCAGGAAAGCAACGCTTCAGCTTAAATGTTCCGTAGATACCCTTCGTTTCCATCTAAAGCCCTCGCTTCTAATCAATTAAGGTTTTATGGAAAGCAAATCATACTTATAGGCCAATCATATCGCTTTAATTCGTAATTAAATGCATAATATCAAAACTAAATATTGTTTTATCCTTTTTAGTATTCACAAGGCATGCGATTCTTTATTTTCTTGGACTTCTGGGTTTAATAACTTTGGAGGGTTTGTTAATTGGGGATTCCTTCTTCTTTTTGTTGGTGGATCAAGACTTTTTCTTGAAAATTACATAAAATATGGAGTCCTGGATTATCCAATTCAATGGACGTATGAAGTTTTCGGAAACATTCCTAAATACCATTATCTGCCTTTAACTATTTTGTTTTTGTGTAAGTTAATATACAAAACATTAAAAATCTTCACATTAAAATAATCTCGTCTTGCATTGATATACTGTGAATTGTGTGAACATTCATTCAGCCGGAAATTTGCTCACAATTATGGCTTTGCTGATTGAAAAGGGGGTAGCTGGGCATTATTTATCCGCCAAGCTGGGATTAGTCTTTCAGGTTTTCACCTATACACTTATAATAATTGTTCACAATGTTTTATAAATTAATAGTGAAGCATTGCAACACACCAATCGCAATGCGTTTAAAATAAATACTATGATTAATATCGTATTAATTTTTTTGGATTTGTAGGTTACTAATCTGTGTGTGATACTCGTAACCCCCATAGTCGTATTCGACTCATTGGGCGAGCAATCATTTTCCTTTTTTGGATCCTTATACATTTGTATGATATATTTCACTATGTTCTTAAAATTGTGGTCTTACATACAAGTAAGCTATTCCGTATTTTTATATCATTATAATCTTACTTAGATATTTATATCATTCATTTAAAACACATTGTATGAGTGTAATACTTTGTATAGGTTAATGGGTGGTGTAGGGAACTTCACGACTTAAGGATTGCCAGAATGAACGAAACCTCGAAAATAGTTCATGGTACCACCAATTAATTTTCTTAATCTTTAATTATATCAATTTCTATTAAAATTGAATGTCCTTTTGAAGGGACAAGAAACCATTTAAAAAGTAATGAATTTTATATGGATTGTATTCATACACAGGGTGGCTCACTGTATATTACACTGATTAACTTTATATTTGGCATTGATTTCCCAAGTCAGTACATATTACAGCTTCCGTTCATAATAAACTGTGGTCCAGTTTTCAGTATGTTAATAAGTCTGTTCTACACTTTATGAAATCGGAATCAGTCATTATAATCATACCTTGGATCCTTTAATATATATTAAAGGATTTACGTTTTGATTTTCTAAATCTGTGGAACCACATTGATTCATACGAAAAAATTAAAACAAAACTATTTTACAAGTTACACAGTATTACATTATGACCAGGCGCGTAGCCAGGAATATAAGTTGGGGGGTGCACAGCAGTTTTGTTTACAAAATTGATTTCTGATAGGGCGAAATTTGAATATGAATCCATAATAACGGTCGTAGAATGGAGTCAATTCCGTTCAAACCAACTTAAAATGCATCAAATTAGCATTTGTTTTGCAAATTTGAAACTTTTTAGGCAAAATTACCTACTATTTTAGTTATTCCTTGAATTCTGGAGGGGTGCACCCTGTGCACCCCCCTTGGCTACGCGCCTTATTATGACTAATTATAAGCACTCCATTTGCTCAAATTCACTAAATTAAAATTTCATTGTCTATTCCGCATGAAAATTTTGTTTCGTGATTCTCGAGCGTAGCTAACTTACTTTTAGTCTACAAATGTTAAATGAAATTAACAAAAATATTTTAGGAGACGACACAATATACAGTAAAATCCAAGCCAATAAGAATGATGTTACTTATCCTAACAATTTGTCAGTTCAAAATCTTTATTACTTCATGATGTCTCCAACTCTCTGTTATGAATTAAATTTTCCGAGATCGGACAAAATTCGCATTGGTTTTTTATGTCGAAGAATAGTTGAACTAATTTTTGGGATTCAGCTTGTGCACGTTTTATTTCAACAATGGATCATACCATCTGTCAAAAATTCCATTATTCCTTTCTCAAATATGGACCTTATCAAAATTCAAGAAAGACTGTTATATCTTGCCGTAATACAAATAGACATTGATACATTGAACATTTTTGAATTGAAAAAAACACTTATTGAATTAAAATATTCACAAATGTATTTTTAGATTCCAAATAGCATTGCCTGGCTCATATCCTTTTATTTGTTTTTCCACTCATTTCCCAACATTGTAGGCGAGATTTTGCGATTTGCTGACCGAAATTTTTATCAGGACTGGTGGAATGCACAAGGTATACAGATAAAACAGCGATTAATATTAGAAATGTAAAATTATCAACAAAACGTTGTATTACTATTTGATATAATTTTGGATTGCTGGTTTGTCCATTGCATTCCAGGCATTGATGAGTTCTGGAGAACATGGAATACACCAGTACATCGATGGGCGGTACGACATTTATATGTTCCGGCAATTAAGGTCACAAAATCAAAATTTAGAGCCATACTCATCGTATTTTTGTTTTCTGGACTACTCCATGAATATTTAGTGTCGATTCCGTTGAGAAAATTTAAGGTAGGTACTATTCACTGTCTGTATAATATACCTTTACAATAGAGGTGTAAACAATATTCTACAACTAAAACCCGAATCGAAACATTTGCAAAATTTTCCAGCCCGAACCTGCCAAATAAAGGGTTCGGGCGGGTAAGCAACGAGTTTGCTCCACCCTTTTACACCTCTAATTTACAATGTATTGTCGTTGATGATTAGGCAAGGGCTGTAATACTTTTTGTCAGTTGGCATTTGCCGCTACTTATGGAAACAATGAAAACCCAACCGTCAAAAAGTCTAATAGCGCTTTTCTAATCATGAACGACGATATTAAATTTTTTCACATACCTAGGTAATTTATTAGTACTTCTAGGAGAAGAACTGCTGGTCACCCAATATTTAATTTAACTTATATCTATTTTTCAACGACGGAACAGATTTGGGCCTTATGTGCTATGATGGCTCAATTACCGTTGTTCTATCTATGCAAAATTGTCGGTGCGGACGGTGGTTTCCGTGCACGTTGGGGAAATGTAATTGTATGGGCGAATCTGATACTTGGACAACCATTATGTATTATGGTGTACTATTATGATCACATGGCTACGAACTATGGACCGAATTATCTAGAATCTCTTAAGAGGTGAGAATGATGCTTCTAATGTTTTAATTATTAAGTTGTTGTGCTCACTGCTCACTAGCTGGACTTGGGATTTAATCAATTTATTCCTGGTTTTTTGTACAGAGCACAAAATGAGACACTTGGTTTTTAACAACGTTAATAATATTATTAGTGTTGTGTTTTTATTTTGTAATTGGAGGAGCTGAACATTTACAATATTCATCTTTTACTAAGAGCTGTGCCCTACGTTCTCAGAAATTTTTAACCAAATACAAAAACAGAACCCAGAGAAATTGTGCCCTATATATATACAGCGATATTATTTCGACATCATTTGTACTATTTACTTGATAATTATATGAGGCTTATGACTCATTAACAAACAGACAATATTTATATTTTCCCGTTGTATAAATTTCTAATACCTAGATTGTATTACACCTAACTAAATGTATTAAATACGAATTTTACTATACGTTTCAAATATCGCAATAATTTAAAGTGTCAAATGGTAGTGTAAATGAATTTCCCGGATTGGAGAATAAATTCAGTAATCGGGCTATTTACTTTTGAAGCTATTTTCTTGCTCTTTCATACTGTGGTTTTAGTTTTTCGAAAAGTGAAAACTGTAGACCTCATTCGGTTTTTTGGTTTTTTCACAAAAAACTGAAAAAGTTATAGGTACTATACTTTATTGATTCAACTATGAATCTTAATATTTTTTTATACATGGTTGAATATATGTAGTCTCAATATTTGAAGATTCGAAACAATTAACTGCACACGCATATACTACGTGTGAAGTTTAGGGGCAGGGGTTTGCAAACGTACTACACACGAAATGTGACATATGGTTACAGAGTAGAGCAGGATTCCAAAATTCGCTGAATTTTGGTTACGTATTATGTGCATGATCCCTAAAGGTGTGGTGTTATTTATATATTTATATGTTGCCTATTTCGGCCGTCTGCTTCATTCAACAGTCAACAGAGCTATATTATAGCTATGAATATGTTTTGGAAACAAAGCAGATATCCAACTCAAGCAGAGTTGAATCTGAAAATCATAATATTGTTCATATTTAGTTTCCTTAGGCTTAACACGCGATCCTTGTCTGCTCCTTAATATTATGCTTAGAAAAACTAATAATACTTTACAACTTTAATTTATTTAAACAAAACGTAAAATTATTTTACACTTTGCTTATGGAAAAAACAAATTGGAAATTCTGAGAAGCTATATTACACTAATATTTGCAAATACGAGTTATATGTGGTGTACCTATTGTAATAATAGCAACATTCCTGGTAAATAAAAATCATGTTCATATGCTGGACATTATAAAATGTCGTAATATATAATGTGCAAAAAACAACAATGTGTCTGTAGTTAGTTACATTATATTGTTATTAACTATGAATCTTTCAACGAGATGAGCAGGAATGGATTTATGCAAATGAAGTCTACCAAGGCAAACGACAACTTTTTATGCTTGCAGACAAAAAAGTTGGGAGTAGGGTCAGAGTAATTTCTATACAGTATAAGCAAGACAGCCCAATATTATTGCAGCAGCAAAGTGGAATTTTAGTAAGCAATTCTTAATCGTACATTATCCCACTAACCTAATTATACAAAATATTAAAATTTTTAAATAAAATATAGTTTTGGGATATTCATAATTTTCCAAACCTTAAATAAGCCAAATTACAAAATTTTCATTGATTGTGCTAGTTCAGTGAGTGAGAAATGAATTATAGTTTTGCGATATCATTTTCGTGTTTATTATTTTGCAATTCGTTTTGCAATGCAATTGACTTGGAAAGTGTAGAAGAAGGCCCTTGTATTGTACCGCCGGTGGATTCGAGTCTTGATTTATTATGGGTAAGGTTATTATTAAGAAAGATTGAAGCACGCAAGCATTGTAATATTTTGCAAGGGAAAAACTTTTTCATGACTTTGAATATTTTTCATTTTATTCAGATTTCTCACACTGCGAATGATAAAGAGGTAGAAATCGACATATCAAAGAACAGAATGTATTTTTAAATATGGGTAGAAAATTTAATAAGTTCCTTTATAACTTTATCCAATTCAGTATATTTAAAACAGCATAGATGGGCTCCTGTAATTGTGAACTATGAATGGACCATGCAAGTATAACTTTTAAATTGGCTTGATTCTATTTCGTATTTACATGAGCACCACACGTATATAACTGTATTCGTAAAATTCGTAATCTTATCTGTATTACTTTCATGTTTATATAAAAAATATTATATAAAAAAATATCTTTGACTTTTCTTTAAACGTCGAATAGATTTCTTGTTTAATATGTACTTAGCACCTACCCAGGGTTGGGCAAATGCCGGCAAAAGTAGAAAATACGATGCCACCGTGAAATAGTGGTAAATACCGGCATTTACTGGCATTTTCCTGACACTGACATTTTCTATATTTCTCAGTATAAAATGCAATTATACGATCCAATAGTGAAAAATTATATAATTGTTTGAAAAAGTAAACACAATTAAAAGGTAGTTTCAATCGATTTGTTGTGTATCTCATTAAGTTTCAGCTCAAAATATGGGATATTAATAACAGTAAACCGACCGAAAGCTTATATTGCTGGATTTTACGCATATATTTTAGAAAATGTCAGTGGCATGGTATTTACTACAATTTGTCATGCCGGTAATTACCAGTAAATGCCGGTAAATACCGGCATGACATTTCTGACTATGCCAACCGTGCACCTACCCCATAGGACAAAGATACAAAAGAGTTTTGAAAGATAGCATTTTGAACAATAATGCATTTCCCTATCGGTATGTCGATATCTACTTTATCTACCTACTTGATTTGCCTATAAAAGTTCTACTACCCAATCATCAGCAAATATCAGATGTACAAATATGCAATAACTTTAAGTGGATATGATGCAAAAAACATTACAGAAGAAATGGCACACAACTCTTGTCAAATTGTAAACGCTAGTGGAAATTCAGGGGGAGTCATGACAGCTTTTAATGGAGCAAGAAAAGCAACCATTGATGCTGTAGTAGCGGATCATGGAATTTTCGATTGGATCGAGAAAAAGACTAATAATGCTCGTACGTAAAGTATATTAGTATAAAATTAATAATAATTATGGACAGTATTTTATACTGTTTGAAGTGTACACAAAATTGCAATTTTCTTAACCAAATAATAACTACCTAGCTATACACTATTCATTTGTGATTTTAAAAGCTTATTTATTTTACAGTGGGACATCGTGGGCGTTCATATGTCGTTCTAACAGACAACGACAAGTACATTTTGACAGTTTCCTGCTTCGAAATTGAAAACCAAAAGACTTATGAAGTTGTTGCAACGGACAAGACCCTTGATGAAAACAAAAAGAGAGATATTAAGAATCACTTGTTGAAATTGGGATTCGATTTAAAAAACTGGTTTGAACCTCAATATGACAATTGTTACGATCTCAATAAACCTCCGAATCTTCAATCTTCCGTGAATTCTACAAACGAAAGATTAAATTCGCAATCATTACCAAAAGATCCAAATAGTAGTGTCACAAATTCTTTTTATTTTAATGTTTCAAGTGTTGTTAAAGATAATGTCCTACAACAAAACCAACAACAAACTTTCCCTTCAAATGTGCTACCTGTTAACAAAGGCAATGTTCAAATGATGTCAAATAATTACGATAATGTGAATGGGGCTTCCGAAAATAATTCTCCCTCTCCCTCTAGCAATAAAAACAAAGATTCTATCGAACTATTTTTTAATATTTTTCGAACAGCCATTGACTTTATGCAAAATTTTTACAAAAATACACTGCGATACATTTTGATCGGGGTTACTCGAATCATTGGTAGAATAAATTCGACACGACTATCCACTTAAACATGCAAAAATTATAGGTAATTTAAATTTTACACTTTGTGTATTTTAACCATTACTTTTAATTATAAGGGCATCATCAATTCTTTGAACTTTGTTTGTGTGTGCTTTTGTATAATAGTACTTTCAGTGTTGTTCAAATTAAAAAGTGCCATAATACAAATAATATTTTATTTTTGGTGAAAATGTATATTTTGTTTATGTTTCAATAATCATAAATACTGATACTGATACATACGGTATACTTTACCTCTTCTTCAACTTTTCAGATTTATAAAAAAATAGATAAAATTTCAAATGAGATTTTATTACAAGTCAATACTTAAACTATGAACTGATTACAATTATAAAATTTTTAAGAAGTTATATTATAGATAATAACGAGTAAGTAATTCTAAAATTGCAATCAATTCATAATTTTATTGTTGACTAGTAGGATGGAACCAAATTTAGAGTTAGACGTTAAAGCCTGGAGATGTTAGAGCACAAAAACACATAGTCAGACTCTAAAATCCCGATCTCTAACGTTCATAAGCTCTAAAGTCGCCAAGCACTAAAGTCCCAGGCTCTAATAAAGTTCACCAGGCTCTAACGTCCTGCTACGGGTTTACATGACATGTATAGAATCAATGAGGTTGAATTTCTTTGGAGTGGCTCCCCAAATCGATTTCTGTATACTGCCTTGACTTTCAATATTTCAATCAATATAAACTACGTTCGGATTTTTTTTCGTTTTAAGATGAATATTTCATTTATCCGAGATTGAAGTAAATTATGTTATAATATTTTGTTGCGTCCAAAGCAAAGTATTATCGTGACCTATGGAAAAGGTGCTATGCTACTGATGTTAATTTTCTTCAACACCCTTGCAAATATGTATTTATACTCAAAACAGGAGGAAAAGCCTATTTACTTAATCACAATTATGCACATGAATAGTCCCACGTTCCGACAAAAACAAAATCGTGTGTACTCAGTTTTGCTGAACAAACGAGCTCATTGTTTAAGCTGTAACAAAAGACGACAATTTCGCATACACAGATTTTTTTATTAGGTACCTACTAGTTTTTCTCATGAATGAATAAATTCATTCATAAATTCATTGTTGTATTCTTTCATTCTATTTAACAGCAGTTAACGATTTAAATTTTTGTATGAAAAACTAAGAGTTCACGCAAATGTTAATTGTGAGTATCAGTACATTTGTTATATGACAGCTTAAACCTGAAGTGTCTAATTGACGTCATTCGCAAACAATTAAATAATTAAAAGTCGTGTCCAACTAACTGGATTTAATTCTTTTGTGTGAGAGATTTTACTTCGGCATTCACATTTTATCCACTTAGGGAAGTAAGCCGTAAAACAGACTCAATTGAAACAATTACCTGCGTCACTTATAGCAGAGATAAAATAATAAAAGTATACATACATATTTTTAAAGCTTGTGACTATTCCTTGTTATCTTTAAAATTGACCAGCTGATGTTCCTTTAGTAATTACCATTTTAAAAAATTATGAATTTCTTAATGTTAGAGTATAACATAGTCTAGAGGAGGGGACCAACCACTTAAGTTCTTCGTCCGGTTCGACTTGTTCGGCAACAAAGACAAACAAGAATGTTGATAATACAAAGTCAAATCAAACAAAATAATTTTCAAATCGAACCGAACCACAAGATAATTTTCTAAACCAGCAATTAATATATTGATGAATTAAATGTTTCCCTACAACATGGCCGTATCTAGGGCTGTACACAGTGACAGGGCACTAGGGCACATGCCCCCTCCCATCCGAAATCCAAAAAAGAAGTTAGTTTACCAAAAATGTGTATTTTTGAGCTACGTGCGATTTTAATACATTTTAGGATTTGCTCAATTTTCTAAACGCATAATTGTCATTCGTTACATAATTTTGATGTTGGTGCCCCCCGCGGAACCAAATCCTATGGATACGACCTTTGCCGTATCTGGTGTTCCATTTTGGGATAGAGGGGATTCCAATATGAGAAGGTACAAACGCGAATTATTTTTCCTTTTTATGATCGAATATCTATTTTGGAATTTTGGAGACAGAATTTAAAAAAATAGAATTTTATTATCAATTAATCTAATATATTATTAATTGTGACGATCGTTTACCCTATTCTCACTTTTGCGGCAGATGTACAAATCCGAACCGATCATTTATTTTTATTACCGGTCCCAACTCTTATCTACACAGTACCTACTATATTGATAAAAATAATGAAGACGTTGTTTGACGTCATGATGTAGAAATCCGTCATTGTCTAATTTAGACACATTGTATTGAGAGTTAGCATTCATGCTTGAAAGAAGTGTAGATTAGATTTCCTACAATTATAAATTAAAACAATGCTTCACTTAGAAAATGCGAAGTAATCAGTAAGAACTTTTAATGAATTATTTTCCCGTAGATCAAAATTGACGCAAACACCTGGCTTATAATTACATCTACAAAGTCGACGAAGCTATACTTCTTCAGTCCAGTCAGTTTTGAGCTCTGGATTGGTAGCAGCCTAAAAATATTTATCTGCATCGTACAAACAATGCCTTTTCTAACTATTGCAATTGTTTTGGTGACACTTTTATTGGTTCATTTGTGCAAATCTGAACTAAAAGTAAAAGAGTGGGAATCTGTTGAGTGTGTTGAGAATGAAAGTAAAAAAACTCAATTTTTTTCAAAATATATTTTCTAGTTTTTTAATTTAATCTTTAATTTAAGGATGTTTATACTTTTCAGATTTCGATTACAATGATGAAAATGAGCCGAAAAAATTTATTCATCTGGGAGCGTTTACTTTGCTACGAAGATTATATCTGACAGTTTTATGGAGTCAAGAATCTTCTACATCTTTGGATACTGTATTTAATAAAACTGTCGAACGCTTTCGACTACCAGCGCAAACACTGAAATTCAAATTTTTTAAATCGAACATTGGTAAAATTCAACTCGCCCAATTTTTTAAATATTTATACCGTAAATGTATGAATAGAATTTTGAATACTGAATTTCTTGAATGCATTTTTTAGTTTACATTAAAAGCTACAAAACCCTGAAGGAATTTCTTTGCAATGATTCTTGCATTGACAGATTGTCAAGTAGAATGACTAATTATTTGTTTAAAGGCCCTGGCAAAGGTAAAACCAATGCAACAAATAATCAAATATAAAAATGCAGTGTTTTTAATTTTAAGCATTGACAATGTATTATTTTTATGTTCGCAGGGATTTTGTTTAATAGTGGGAGTGAAACATGGAAAGAATTGCGAAAATACACTGTAAAAACATTGGGGCAACTGGGTTTCGGTAAAAATGACAGAATGTCTGAAATTCTTAGCGACCAACTTTCTGATCTTTTGGAAAACTTGGAAAATCAGAGAAAATCTAGCGGAAATAAAATTCAAGTGCGAGAATTATTTACTCTTCCTGTGATCAACATTGTATGGTGCATTGTTGGCGGAGAAAAATTTTCTCAGGATAACGAAAAGTTTCATATTTTACATAAACACGTTGAAATGTTCACCAAAGTAAACTTGGTGGGAACTCTGTTAGTTGATTGTATGCCACAATTTGTAATCAACATTTTGGATGCTATTGGATTTCAATGCAAGGCTTTTTACACATCGTTAAACCAGTTAAATTTACATTTTGAGGTCAGAAAACAGCTATAAAATTACCAGAAGCAAAATAATACAATTTTCTTGCATATTTAAAAAAGATCATTTTAATATTTTAAGATGCTAATTTAAAATTTATTCAATGCAGAAATATATTGATGAAAAGCAAAGTAAAGAAGTCGAAGATGAAACCTCGATGGATTTTGTGGATAGATTTTTAATTGAAATAGAAAAACATAAAGACAATGCAAAACTAAACAAAATTTATTGCAAGGGTCAATTAGCCGCTGTGCTGACAGATCTTTTTGCAGCTGGAATGGACACAACCAGTAAATATTTAGAGAGTGCTTTAATGTACATGGTTCTAAATCCACATGTCCAGACGAAAGTTCAAAACGAAATTGATTCGGTCATTGGAAATAGTTCTCAACCTTCTTACGCTGTCCATAGAAAAAAGTAAAAAATAATATTCATATTACAGTTTAAATTATTTTTCTTATTTTCGGAAAAACTGGAGTTAGAATTAAGTATTTTGCAAATACAACAATAATTAAACTTCTGGAAATATAGTTATTAATTTCACATAACATTGATTAATATTTTGAACTTTTTTCTTAGTATGCCTTATACTCAAGCAACCATGGCGGAAATACACCGAATGGCTAACGTTCTGCCTCAAATAGCAAGGGCAGTAAGTCGTGACTTCAAAATTGGAGATGAAAATGTCAAAAAGGTATGTATATTAAAATTAATAATTGCTTTGAAACATTTTAGACGAATTTAATAAATATTTTTAATATGATTTGAAGTTTTTACTGTAAAAAAATAATATTGATTGTTTATCTAAAATATTTTAGGGAACTATTATTGGAAATAATGCGTTTTTCTCCCGATTTGATAAGTCTTGGAAGGACCCTAAAGTATTTCGCCCAGAGAGATTCCTAGATTCAGATAATAATATTTTAGCTGATAATTTAAGTCGCGTTATGCCGTTTGGGATGGGTACGTTCACTTTCAGTGGCAATTTGTGTGCATTCGTATACATACAGTCACATATTGTGTTGAATAATTTAAAATTATTAATTGTTCTGTGAATATTTAGGCGTTCGTGTTTGTCCTGGGGAAAGTGTTGCTACTTCCTCTATTTTTACTCTTTTAACTGGAATTCTTCAACGGTATACTTTATCAAGAGCTGAGGAAAATGAATTTCTGGGATTATTTAAAGGCTTTGTTCTTGTTAGTCATCCAGAACCCTTCCATGTGTCGCTTGATCCTCGCTAACATCTTTTGAGTAATACTTATAAGGTTTAAAAAATATTGTACAAGTAATTAATTATTTTAAAACATTTATAATTTTTTAATTATCATTAACATTTTTATTAGTGAAAACAATGAGGTATAATAATTGTACTTGCTATTTTTCATAATAGTGATTCCCAATTGTCCAACTCTTTACGTTTGCAAATTACAAAACATTTTGTAGATTTGTCCGATTTAGATTTTATACAGCAATAACTTATTTCTTTGTTCTGTCTTCGTGCAAGATATTGTAACTAAGATTTAATGTAATATTAATCATAAAACAGTAAAAGTAAAATTGTACGGATTTGCCAAAGTTGTAGTACCTAGATAATTATGTTCCTTTTTGCATGCACATGCATTTAATTGTGGAACTTTGCATTATGTTCCTATTTCATATATTTTATATTCATAACACATTCATACATTAATTTCTTGTGTGAATACTATTGAGAGTGTATGGTAGAAAAGTCGGAAAAAATAAATGTTAGTTAGTATTGAGGTTTAGAAATGTTTTCAAATAATTTAAATACTTTTAAGAGGAATTTTCATTTCTTCCCAAGAGGTCATCAATAGGGTCAAAGGTTCCATGCAAGACTTGTCCCTTCCAGCATTCGCTTCCTTCCAGTTGGGGCCTCTGCAAGGTGGTTTGGAATCCCCAATAAAAATTATGTCTGTTAAATTCTAATTTCATGAGCTCACGCAGTACAATGAAACAGAGTATAGGAATATTAATTATGAATATATCCGATTCTAGTAAGGCATACGGAGTCATATTAAGTATTCAAGTGTATTAGGTTGACTTACAACGTGTTAGGTAGGTATTCTACGAAAAACACTCTGTAGAAATGGGACAATGATTTGCATCAGTTGGTGATAAATCGCAGTACAATACATAACATGAGTATGACATTATTATAATTATGAGATGATTGAACTGAAATGCGTATATTAGAAACAGAAGTACAATTATATTTTACTATTGTGCGTGTGGAAGCAGGCTGAGTATTGACAGATGTTCGTTAAGATTTTGTATGCCTTTATATGTTAAAGTTTTATAGAAAGCAATGCTGCAAACAAAGTGACATAAATTGCTGTCAATTGGGAATAGTATATTTAATATGTCGTATAAAACTATTACGGAATTGTGCAGATGAGAAATTTAATGCAATTTAAAAACAACTTTGTATTTCCATTTCAAAAAACTATTCACAATTTCTAAGCAAGTAATATTTAGGAATATAATTTTAAATATTCATTTCACCCCATGGCGGTTTACCAACTGGATTAAACGAACTTTGATGCTCATTTTCCTCCATAATTGGTACATATCCCCATAACTGCATTGCATTGAAACAACTTTTCTGAATTTCTTTTAATGCAGTTAAATTATTGGTTAGTTGAGTTTTCCAGTTGAAGGGAGTTTGTTTAGAATTTCTGTATGTACTGTATGGTTGTACATTGTCATCGTCTTGAGTTAAGGTGTGGTTGTAAACAAAATCTTCAATTTGTTTAGAATAATGCAAGCCAAAGAACGTATACATCTTTTTAGTCGCCGCAAAGGGATTCATAGAAATATCCTCATACCGTAGGGTCCTATAACATGCACATAAGAAATATTTAACTTCTTAATGTTAGTTACATTTTTATAAAATAATTTAGCCCTTTGTGTTATTTGTTTACATAAACCGATTTGGATAGTCGTTGTAGAGCGTTTCCGCTTCAAAATAATCTTTAACCATATCTGAACACAATTTAGTTGGGTTGATGCAATCTGTGGCTTGGCACCAGTCGATGTGTATTCTTGAATGCATTATTGCTCTGGGATCCCGTATAAGAAGCAGGATTTTCACATTAAGGCTTCAAAATGTTATAAAAGTAAAAAATCAGAATTTTTTTCTACTTCTGTAGTTCTGTACATGCAGTAGTTATATATTTATTAAATAAATTGCAATTAATTTAAATTTACGTTTCGTCATCTAAGAGTAGTCTTGCATATTTTAGCCGCAGTCTTACAATTTTCATACTTTGATATGGAAATAATTCACACATACTGGAAAGGAAATTCGTGTCCCAGCAAACATCGCTGTTTTCGTGGCAGTATTGCCCTACGTAAGAATTATGATTGTGGTGACGTAGACGAGTTTTGAACCGTTGAACAAGATGATCTTTAAATACATAAATTCAATTCTAACATCTAAGGTAATTTTTATTATTTTAGAAGATTAAGATTATAATAGATTTTACCCAATTCATCGTAGCGACAGTTAAGTAAACTTGTTAGAGTCTCAATCGCTTCTTCAGCTAACTTTCTGGGCTTAATTGACTTTAAAAAATACAGGGTGTCTCAGTCATTGATTACGCTAGTTAATACACGGGTAGTCCTTTCGCTTTGTTTGTTTGATGATGAATTTGAAATTCGCTGGCCTCGAGGCCAGCGAATTTTAAATATCCTAAGGCAAAACAAAGCGAAAGGACTACCCATGTATTAACTAGCGTAACCAATGACTGAGACACCCTGTAATATTTAACACAGATATTCAATAGAAGTATTTTTGAGGTTATGAATAATTTATAACGGTTTTTTAAGTTTGGAATTTTTACCTGGACTACACCAAAATCATATAGAGGTTCATAATGGTAGTAAGTTCCGGGCTGTTGTTGTAAGATTTCGCCAACAAATGTTGATCCAGATCTGTAAGTGGCGAATAAAATGCTTCTAACCGGTTGTCCACCTTTTTCCATCAATAAACGATCTATTCCTCTGTAATAAGTTTAGTGCAATAGTTTCTTTTAAATGAATGTACGAAACACGTATTTAATTTTCTGATGAGATTTATATATTATAGTTTATAGTCTCAAGCTAAACTTACCCATCCACAAATGGTCCAAAATTTTCCATTTCTCGTTCTAAAACTTTTCGTTGTCTATTCAGAATCCAAAGTCTAAATTCATTCAATCCATTTACTGAAGCCAAATTTTGGTTATCAAAATTGAATTCCTATACGACAGAATAAAATGCTTTTTGGAACTGTCGAAATTCATCTGTCGAATCATTTATGTAATGTAATGTTTTTACATTACATATTATTATTAAGGAAAAAATTTATTAATGTAACGTGTATAAATCAACTTTATTGACTCACTTCGCCTTGAAAAAGTATATTCATTATTGGATTCAGGAAGGTTTTCCGACACATTGAAAAACCAGCAGCAATTAACGAAAAGCCACTGCCGATTGTATTCATGTAGTAAAATGCAATGAAGCAAGTCGTAGAAAAAATAACGAGGTAAATTAATTTGTTTTTTACTTTTGCCATAATCGCTACATATTTGTGTAATTCAAGTTAGCAATAAAAATAGTTTCTCTACTTATCCAATCTTTAATGCGCTTTTGTCGCAAAATTATTTTCAAAGAGTGTTGATGCATAAAAGTACGAAAAGTGAAATGAATGAAGGAAATATTTACTAAAACAGTGCTAGTGCTATACTATACTTATTAGATACAGTGAATTTTAAACCACCATATAATTACTAATTACCAATCTGTTTCTTCTTTTCGAGACAGACGAATGCAGAGGAAAACGAATGGAAATTTTGACCTTCAATCAGAAAATAAATTCTCAGACATCTGTTTATCTCGGTGATACCTCGTTTAGATACTTGTAAAACTAATAGCAATTATTATTCAAATCTATTGTTATTATATTATAGAGGCCCACAGAACTCTATCAAATTATAATATGCGTGCTGGAAGAGTTCTATTATTTAACGAGCCACCTTGTAACATTATGCTTGTCGTCATTATTATTACGTGCCAGTGCCATAGCTTTCATTAAATCTAGACATAGGTAATTTATGAAATTATTAGCAGCCACGTATTCACATAAGGGCGATGAGGATAGTTAAGCACCCACTCCCCTCCTTCCAGATGAAACAAACCACATTAGATATTATTTTCGTATAGTGATTTTTTAACCGTATTTAATAAACCTACAAAAAAAATTTGTTGAAATATTTTCGCGCTGCGCGAGCATTTTGTTTATTTTAAACTTTGATTCAATTTGTTCGTGCTACAATAATAGCCACATTTGTCCCTTAAGTTGGCATTTTGCCCTACCCGAAGTCAGTTTCTGGATACGCCCTTAAGAAAAAAGTTAAAAAAATCTATTGTGACATCCAGTGGCGCAGTTGGTTTAGGGGGATTAGGGTACAGAAGCCTCCCCCCCCCCAATTTTTGGACTTTACACTAGATAAAATCAGGTTTCTCCCTAAGTCCAACAAGAGAGTTTATTTTTGCCGTAAAAATGCAAAAAATCTCCACATTTTTTTCGCGTCGCAATTTCCATTGATTTTGATCTAAAGGGCTACGCGTGAATTAGGTGCATTTCATACAGAATTTAGCCACTAATATGCTCAATTTTGTCGAGCTGCGTGCGAAAAATCGTCATATATTTAATATAATCAAAGTATGGTCAAGCCCCCCCCCCCCCCAATGTGTGACCTGGATATGCCCCTGCCCCCTCTTCTTGTGCCAAACACCCCTATATTAAAATCTGTACTTTTACATAAATATTCACAGTAAAAACGATGTTAACAATCTTAATTCTAGCGGGTAATATTTGTAATAGAATTTAAGTGCAAAAGTTACAAGTCTGTCTGATAGAGAATATCGCATATAAATGTGTGCTTCGTATAAATGAACTTTTAAGGCAAAATATTCATATCCTTCCATGGGGGTTGTTTGAGAGGATTAAAGTTGACAAGCTGACTCTTCTCCAATACTGGCGCATAGCCCCACAAATCCATCGCTTTGGAACAAATATTCTGAATTTTCTCTACAATGTTGAATTTGGTTAAGAAATCCATTTTCCAGTGGAATGGAGTTTCTTTGGAAATCCTGAATGTGCTATAAGGATGTTTTATGACGTCATCGTACATAGTGGTGTGATTGTACACAAAATCTTCGATTTGCTTTGAATACTCTAAGCCAAAAAAGTTGTAAAGCTTCTTAGCTGCAGAAAATGGATTCAAAGAAATATCTTCATACCTCAACGCCCTAGGTGTACACAAAAAATTGTCTTTATCGTCAATTTAATAAAAATGTACCGAATTTTAATTATAATATTATAAATCAATTCAACCACATTCTTTTACATACATGAAACGATTAGGATACTTTTTGTAGAGCATTTCTGCTTCGTAAAAGTCGTCCACCATGTCTGCGCATAAAATATTCGGACTGATACATTCCGTTTTTCGACACCATGGCATGTTATTTCTGGACTGTAATATTCCTCTTGGGTCACGTATTAAAAGCAGCGTTTTTATATTAAGTCTGTACGAAAGCAATAAATATTTTTATACACTTACATAATTAAAATTTAACCCATACACAAATAAATTATTATGAATCGTTATGAAAAATTTTACTTTTCGTCATCTAACAATGTTTTTGCAAATTTTAGTCGAAGTCTCACAGTTTTCATACTTTGAAAGGGAAACAGTTTGCACATACTTGAAAGGAACTGAGAATTCCAGCACACTTCTTGATTTTTCTTGCAATATTCCCATAAACGTGAATTACGACTATGCACATAAGAACGAGTCTTGGAAGCAAATATAAGTGGAGCTACATAAAAGATCATCTTGTATACAATTACACATTATAATAAATTGAATATATCAAAAATACACAAATGAAATATACAAATGAAATATACAAATAAAATAGGCGTCTATACAAAATACAATAACACATAAAAATTGTACCCAGTTTATTGTAACGACAATTAAACAATTCTTTGGCAGCACGGATAGCCTCGTCCGCTAATTTTCCAGAGCGAATCTACATTTTATTAGGAATCAAATGACAATAATGTCGTATACAGAATAATGGAGGGGAGGGGTGCCAAGGGATAAAAATGAATAAAATAACTGTTTTTAACAAAAAATACTCCAAAATGATCGATTTCTGTAGAAAATCTTGCCTTGCACCCCCGAACTTGTAATCCCAGCTACGTGGCTGCAGAGATCAAGGAGGCATTCCCCCTTATCTCGAGATATCAAAAAACTTGTTATTTATTCCTGAAATGGCAAACAATCGAAATTCTATGCTCGAATTGTTTATATTTGTGGTGCATTTATTGGAACCAAATCCTCTCCAATTTTTCGAGCTACGTGCGATAATAAAATAATCATTTGTACGTTCAAATTGGACATCTGCACCCCTCCTGAAACCAATCCCAATCCTGGCTACACCTATTCTACTATATATACAGGAGCTTATTTACATATGTACCTGCATAAAGGGTCCCATATAAACAAAAGGTTCAAAATGATAATAAGTTCCAAGGTGATGTTCCAAGATATCCCCCACAAATGACGACCCGGTTCTGTACGTGGCGAACACCATACTTCTAATTGGTTGGCCACCTTTTTCCATTAGTAAGTTGTCTAATTCTCTGCATTTACAAAATATTGAAGCATTATAAAAATGAACCCGGATACACAAAATACACATCTATTGAATTTGATAAGTGTTTTTTGATTATTCGGAAAATACACTTCACAATGTTAATTTTACGATTTTTTGCACTCTTTTGATAAAATATCTTATTTTTTCCGATTTCGGAAGGGCAAATGCCCTCTTTGACCCTTCGAAATACAGCGTTGTTGTAAAGATTTATAATTATTATCTTTTGGTTTAGAATTTTAGCCAGCACCAAGTTGTGTAGTTAATTTATGTAGGCTACAATATGCTTTCTGTAATTTTTGGAGAAATTTAAAATATAGAAGTTATTAGAGTTTGAAACATTTGAGGTTATTTCAACCAAGCGCGTAGCCAGGATTATAACCTGGGGTGCACAGCAAAGTTCTATGCAGAAATCGGCTTCTTGGGAAGTAAAAAATCTTAATATGAAGTATGTATGAGTTTACAATCAAGCGTAGAAATAAAAATTTGAGTCAATTTAGGTCAAAACCAAAGTAAAAATCGTGATATTCGCTAGTAATGCGAAAAAAATCCGATTTTTTGCTATTTTAGTGCTATAATCATTGATTCTGTGGGGTACACGTGCACCATGTGCGTCCCCTGCATGATTTCAACCTCTAATAACTTCTATATTTTACATTTCTCCAAAAATTATAAAAAGTACATTAATTATTGTAAAGAAAAATTAATTACATAATTTTGAGCTCGCTAACTTTTAAAACGAATAGATATTTCAATATTATAATCATGTGCATTATAATAGTTTTACATTTTATGGGTTTTGTGTTTAACTCAATCTTAAATAGCTGTTGATTATTTAGTTTTGAAAAAGATCTTTCGCGAAACGAAACTGTAACAGGGGTTCTGAAAAGCAACAAACTGTACTGGAAAAGAATGTACTAAATAAAACCCAATCAACAAGCAGATATCACTGTACTTTTCATCGAGTCTCATTTAAAGGTATATTCAACATGCCATCATTGGCAGATCTAGGATTTTTAACAGGGGGGGGGGGATGTTTATAATTTATAATTTTTTTACTAGGCCATGTATAAAAATCGATTTCAGGGAAGAAAAAAATTAAAATAAGTATGAGGACTAAAATCGTTCGTAGCGGGAAAAAATTGAGCTAAAATCAGCACAAAATGCAGGGTGGGGGGTTTGAACCTGTGAAAACCCATCCGCCAATACATCCCATTAATTATATTCTACACACTTTTACCAATATTAAATATTAATAACCGTTGTTATAATTTAATTGCTTACATTGTAGTATTCTCATGTTGAAAATCTTTCATTTCAGCTCCTAATATCTGTCTTTGTTTATTCAGCGCCCAAAATCGGTATTTATTCAAATCATCGTCGTACAATTTCTCTTTCGCTTTTTGGAATTCCTTGAACACAGTTGGGTTTACCAATATTTTGAGTCACGTATGTTTTATTGAAAATTAAAAAAATATTAACTGACTTACAGACCAGGTAAACCGGCCTTTTTTCTTGTGTGGGTTATTTTGCCTAGAATGTGCATCTGAAAATAAGAGAAGAATTCCAATTTATTTTATTTAAGATTAAATGAAATATCGGTTGCATATATGAATTATGAATGCATTAACTCACCGATGGCTTCATTGAATTCCTCGTGATGTTCATAATTAAAGTCTGATTGGATTGTATTAGAACTAAAAAATGTAGCAATTATGATAAGAGATATCTGATAAGCGAGTATGTTTAATAAAAAAAATGATATGAACAGGAAAAAAGTGAAGCGAAGATTTATACATCGAACAAGAGCCATAATTTGTTTAATTAGAATTTGTTTAAATATTTAAATTTTAACTCCAAAGTCTACCTAATGAATTCCAACAATAGTATGGTAAGTTGTATTTAATATATATTATGTTGTATGTTGTATAAATTTTGGCACCATTACATAGTATGTACCAATTACCTATAATATATAATATATAAAGATAGCTACATAATACAGACTTTTAGTTGTTAAAACCAATACGTTATTATGACTCTAATGAAACAAATTATGTAATGCCTTGTGTGCCTGAGTGATTCTATTTAATGAATATGAATGAGTCTAATAATGAATGAGAATGTTATAGATTTGTGTATGTTTGGATGAGGTAACAAAATTATATCTTCAAGTTCAGGTTATGAACCTGAAACACGTAGCCCCCTAGTATTCTCACATGTGTTGTTTAGCATAATGTGAAAATTATGTTCGGTACCCTACTATTATTCTTACAGAAACATATAGGTACTCTGTTTTTGTTTGCTCATGGCACTGTAATTGCACTGACAGATTTAATGACATAAAAATGAATTACTACTTTTTAAGGTGAAACCAATTAGCTGTGATGTAGCTTTTTAACACCCGAGAGTTTGGTTAAATTTTTTATTGTCACATATTTTTTAGTGTATGAATCAATCCTAACCATTAATTAAGTATCTTAATCGACTACATTCAAAATGCATATTAATTTTTATTATCAGGAAAAATAAACATATCTTTCCATGGGGGTTTACCCACAGGATGGAAATCAGCCACACTATGCTTCCCAATCACAGGCAAATAGCCCCACAAATGCATCGCCTTTGTGCAAGAATTTTGAATTCGGCTTAGTGTAGTAAATTCATTTGATAAATGTGTTTTCCATTTGAATGCAGTATTTCTAGAATTCCTGAACGTACTAAACATGTTTTGATCACGGTCATCTTCTGTAGTATGGAGTTGTAGAAATTCTTCAATTTTTTGAGAATATTGTAGCCCAAAGAATTTATAAAGCTTTTTTGTAGCTGAAAATGGATTCTGAGCAATATCTTCATACCGCATTGCCCTGAAAATATTTTTTGCAAAATCAAATAGTGTGTATATTGCCGGTAAACAAATAATATAATATTATACAGTGAGCGCCACGTAACTCGAGACATGTGCTTATAACATGAGTAGGTTATGTTCATACATAGGGTATATAGGCACCAAGAATAACAGCAAAAATGGCTTGTTGTCATCGGTACAAATTAAGTTTCGAATTTTTAATAGGTTACCTACCCGTGTTAAAGTCTCAAGTTACGTGGCGCTCACTGTATTATAATGCAAGCTAATAATTATTAATAATAATTATTATGATATAGTATACATGAAGCGTGTAGGATACTTTTTGTAAAGTATTTTCGCTGCGTAATAGTCGTCAACTAAATCTGAACACACAACACTTGCATTGTGACAATCATCGCTGCTGATACACCCATCCCAATACCTTCTAGACTGCATGATGCCTCTGGGGTCACGTACAAGAAGTAATGTTTTGAGATTTAGTCTAAAAACAAATAATTCATGCATTGAATTTAAGACGCATACTGCATTTGCTGCAATTAGCGTTAAACTTGATATCAGTTTTTGGAAAAAATATTAAAAATCACTTGTGGTCATCCAAAAGAGATTTTGCAGCTTTCAGTCGAAATCGCTCTGTTTTCATGATTTGGTAAGGAAAAAGTTTACAAATACTGGAGAGGAAATTTGGATCAAAACACGTGTCATAATGTCCCTCACAATACTTCCCAACACGAGGATTCTTTCGAATGAACCACTCCTTTATTTCCCTCATGTGAAAACGGCTAGCTGTATCAAACATAAAATATTACCCATATAATATTTACTACTATCACTACCAGGCGCGTAGCCTGTACCGGTTACGGATTCCTGTACCTGTTACGGATGCACCGGTTACAGATGCACCGGTTACGGATTCACTAATGACGTACAAACTTTTTTCCAAATTTTTGAACTTTTATGGTAAAATAAGCTATGTTTGAGATTCTGGGGTGCACGTGTACACCCCAGAATTCTTTTGCTCTCTCAAAAATAGCTTATTTTACCATAAAAGTTCAAAAATTTTCTAAAAAAGTTTGTACGCAATTAGTGAACGTATCCGGTGCACCCCCTTCCTCCCCCTGGCTACGCGCCTGATCACTACCATCATTACATTATATTTTGTCTATGTGATAGTGATAAAAGTTTTAATGTGAAATAATGTTTTTTGGGATTAAATATTAAATATGATCTAAGGTTTAGGTACTGAAATTTTCAAAGCGACAGTTAAACAGTTCTTGGGCAACCCAAGTAGCGTCCTCAGCAAGTTTCCCTGACCGCACCTATATTAGATTTTCAAATAAATACAGTACGTTGATAACAAACCTAGAAATATTTTAAAATTAAAAAAATATATAAAAATGTCTATAAGATGGAATTCATGAACATTTCTTATTTGACATTTCGGTTCCTTCCCCTACTTAATTACCATATGTGAACCATGGATGGCGAAAGGTTCATAATGATAATAAGTTCCTGGATGGTAATTTAAAATGTCCCCTACAAATGTAGAACCGGATCTCCATGATGCAACTACCATGTTTTTAATTGGTTGTCCACCTTTGTTCATCATTAAGTCGTCCAACTTTCTATACTTGACAGGTGAGACATTAGAAAATGAATATAAATGAAATATAAACCAGTATAATCCAGGGTGATCAGTCTACACTGCAATAGAAAAAATACACGGGGTGGAGAAAGCCTTAGTTAGGCCTGCCTCAAAAAGGTCACAGGTCATTTTGAAATAAACTACTGTACATATCATGTAGAGAATCTCTTTGCGCATTTAATGAGCTATGACATAATGCGCTTACAAAAATTTATGCGCGTCTAAAGCGCTTTGGCGCAAAGCGTGAATAATTGATTTAGGAGATAAAACCAATATTTACTTTAAAGTTACACAAGAA
>JAQFYB010002210.1:0-26127 GCA_034694085.1 Pogonognathellus longicornis | reverse complement strand
TGGTCCATCCGTTCTTGAGTTATCTTGCACACAAGAAAATTTTGTGACAGACAGACAGACAGACAGACAGACAGACAGACAGACAAATCATTCACATAAAGTGATGTCGTACCTCCACCACTTAATAAGGACTTTAATTTGATTTATTCAGGAATTTTAAAGAGCATATTTTATTCTATTCTATTCTTCATGAAAGGATTATAATAGTACATTGAATTTTCAGTGTTTTGGGAAAAGGATGTGTGCAACAATTTAGGAAATGTTCAGGAAATCCGTTTTTCTGTTACGGTAGCCGGTATGAGCTTTGCGTATAGCCACTTGTTCTTTCCCAACTGTATACATATACCTAAGTATAATATGTAAAAGTACACCTACTTAAATTTTACGGCACTGCGAATATTTGAGTAACAGTTGTAGCAGCACTTTGTAGTAGTTGTTGTTGTAGTAGTCGCCTGGCTTATTGTTAGCATTGAAGTAGCACTAAACTACAAGTACAACGTACAACGAGTGTCTCTCGGATAGTTCGGCTCTGCCTTTAGTACATTCTACAATTTCTACTTACTTTCACAGTCCATAGTTTGGAGAAGGACAGTATTATGTGAAGGAAGGATTTATACAGAGCACTGTGCCAGTCATAGCAAATTGCGTAGTATGTGTGTGTGTGTGTATACATATACCTATAGAGCGGATATCAATGTACTTAAGAGTTCTGCTGTCTCAAGTGGTCCCATAAAACGTTCTACTAAAAGGACAGAGAGAGCGAGAGAGTTGCACAGAGAATTCAGTCGGACAGAATTATCGTGGGGATTGCAGCTCCATCAATTCCATTTTCCGAATCCATTAGTTGAAACGTATTTAAATGGAGCGACATGCCTAAGTAGACATAGCAATGCTAAACATGAAACTTGACAGTTGAGCGTATTATCGCTTTTGCTAAATCTTCAATGCTGCAACAGTTTTTAGAATACCCGCTGATAGAACTTAGCGGATGTGAAAGACAAGATAAGGAAAGTACATTGTCGTGAAACTCAATCCGACAAAACTATAACACTATTATACAGGGGCGCATCCAGGTCACATATTTGGGAATTACAGCTTAAAAGTGACCTTTTTTGGCATTTTGGGAGATTGTAGAGACTTGTACATACTTTCACAAGTAGTGGCTATATATACATTACAGATACAGATCCTTCGCCAAATTGTTTAGTGGAGTACCTAGTCTAATAACTTCCAGGATTATTACTATACTACTATATATGTATTACGCTTCAGAACAAGTTCTTCTCAAGCCACAAAATATTACAAATAATTCCAAATTCCTAAAAATGTCACATGTATTTATAATAATGAAATTCACTAAAAAAGTGGCACAGATTTTAATCCGTGTGGAAGTGGAAATGGTAAAACTGAAAATATTCCTTGGAAATTTATTCCTGCGACTACAATTTGCCATCTTAGAATCAACTTAATTTGACAACTGATTTTTTCAGATATTTGAGTTGCATTATAAACTAAAATATCTGTGTCAGTTCATTGTGTAGATTTAAAAAGGCACCTATTGAAGCAACAGAATATGACTTTAAGGATTTTATTACACCCCGTTTCATGACTTAATGACTTTAGCAAAAGTGAGGAATGTTGGGGGTTACAAATGAATAATGTTATGAGGAATAAAAGCAAAATTCTGGATTTTTATTTATTTTGTGACTGAGACGATAAGAAATGTGAGTAAGACGCAATATTTAAAATGCAGTACATTTAGTTTGTTGAAGAGATGTGTTGTGTTGTTATTGCGAAATGTGAGAGAGTTGTTTGTTTGAGAGCTGAAGCTTTTGGTGAGTTGGTTTGTGTTGTGTAGCTGTGTTTGTGGATGAACTGCGTGACAGAGATGTGCATAATACATCTCTTTGGTGGTTTGTGACGCAGTGACATGGGAATTATTATCACTAAAGAGATTCCTTAACTTCAGAGATAACATTGTAAATAGTTCACCCAGAGAAAAATTACTCCACGGAATGCCCACTTAAAATTTTATACTCAACTTTTACAATAAAACTCTAACTTTAAGTTTCCACCTTAGTTTCTCCACTCTTTGTGTAACTGTATCAAGTAAGAGGTTCGCCAACCGTAAATTTACAGGTTCAGTAAGTAGTTACTTATTGTTATAGGCTGAGCACATCCCTATTACCTAGTAAATGAATAAAATATGCTACACGCTAATACACAGTCCCGCTTGATAAAATCCGGAGTACAAATAATAAAGTTTTTTCAGTCGGGGTATAATGGGTGTCTGATAACCGCTTTGGGTGCAAACTATTTGCCATCTTGTAAAAACTGCTATAATAAATATAAAAATGCTGGCAAATCCATACCCTTAGGACTTCGTACAAAATTAATAATAGGAAAAAGTCGTAGTTGAAGTATCTCTCTATATTTTTTCCCGATCCTACTACCTAATTTAAAAGATTTGGCTTCAGACAATAATAATTCACAATGTGTGGATTTTAGCAATTAAGAACTTATTCGCACCAACTACTCTAAAAACGATTTGAGCAATTAAAAAATGTGAAAAAGAGTTTTAATTGAGCCGTTCATTGATTCAATTTTCCCTCTTACCAAAATTGAGCTCTACCATTACTAAATACCTCTCCTGTGATTTTACTGGATGAAATATGGGTCTATTGAGTATACACTGTCGGCTTGTGGAAATCATGTAACGGAAGTCCGTCTAATATTTGTGCTATTAAACGTAGTTAAGTTGCTGATTGCAAAAGTTTCAAACGTTAGCTAGCGAATTGGATAAAGTGAGCACTTTTAATTTCCCCTTCGACATAATGTAAATTGAAAACACAAGGAAGCGGAACTTTTCGTAATAATGTTGATGGTTTACTACACACGCATATGCCTGGCTTAATAAGTTATTTGCTTAACATGCAAGCTTGTGACTGCACGTAACTCGAAACCTTTCGTCATAGCTCATAGGGACACATGTTCTATATGCATAAAATATAGTATGTGCAACATGAAATAAAGAATATTAATTTCACAAGTGTGTCTACAGAAAGCATGGAGTAAACATTCACAAGGCAATTACAAGCACTGTCACGTTGATTTTTATGAGATTAAAATTTGCTTGTGCTTGGCCCATTGGAAAGAGTTATGAAAGACGAGCTGGGAACACTGGGATAATCGTTTTAACCACGGTTTTAAGTTTGAGTTGAAGATAGAGAGCCCGGTTTTAATTGAAAAATGAACTGACTAATAACTGCTAATAAAGTGCTAATTGGCAATTTGCAGTGGTTAGAGAAAAAGACTAATTAGGCAGTTTATTACGAAGTTCGTTAAGAAGTTCATTAAGCCTTGGATGTGGGAATAGGAATCTCTTGCGGCGATAATTACTCTGGCACGACATGTATGAAACAATCAAGGAAATGTGAAAGTGGAAAAAGGTAAAACAATTTCCACATGTAGCGACATGTAAGTAATAACCGTGTTGTACATTGAAGAAACAGCATAGGGACATAGTCCCTTTTGTATGTACAGATTCTCATTACTCCCTTATGCTACAGTACCCTTGACTTGATGGGCGTTTTTGTGGAGACAGGCGGCACAAAATGTTGCAAGGAGGAAAGCAGGCGGAATTTCAGAACCATCTGGAATGTTGTTGACGCGGATGTGAACCGAAAGTGTAGGAAGACGGGCACACAATATTACGCCATACGAAATAGGATACTGGGATTTAGACAAGAAGGACGGGAGAAAGGACGTCATGTCGGAGCAAAGGACAAAAACATAAGTACTGTGTGCTTTACAGTACACTCACGCACATCGTAGGCACGTCTCTCCTACAATATAATCGCGTTTTCGGCTTTCTATATTATTTTCTGCGACATATCACTTGGACCAAGCACTACGCAGACAGAGACACAGACTCATTATTCACCTTCTATAATCGACCTGCTCTCTGCCTCCAGTCGCAGTCTCTCCTTCCCTCAAACTCCCAACTACATTCAACAAGGTACACACACAACACACACAACACATCCACTCTCGATTACAGTCTGAATCTCATTCCGATCTGAAATGTTTTCTCTGCTCCGTAAATGGGATTTTAAATTGTCGATTGCTACACAGCCTCCACTCTCCCAACTAAGTGACACACTTGACAATAGAAATGAACGGAGGCTCCAATTTCCAAACCTTAATTACCCTCACATTACAATTACAGCTCAGAATGTGGAACGTACAACTACAAATCCAAAACGCCACAACTTCATTTCGCATATGGCTGGAATTATAAAGAAAAGCAACTACTACAAAGTTTTAGTGCCACCAGAACATCCACAAACTATTCCTAATATTATTATCGCTATTTGTACATTTGCGTACAAATACAAACTCCGTGTTCTCATCCCCCCTCCACCATTCAATTTCTACTCATTATGTCTCTTTCCATGAACTTTCTGTATAAACACACCATTTCCAACAAATCCCCATTCCCATCTACAAAGTCCATTTCCATCCACATGTTTTTCTATTACAATAAAGGACTCCTCTAATAAAATGACAAATCCCACCTCAAATCTCAATAAATAGCTAGCTATTCCATTTGCCAGCTAGGATAACTCGATAACTCTTCGCTCTTTTTGCTCCTCTACAAATAAATTACTTTTTCGTACATCAAATCCTACACTCTTATATACTTACACACTCATAGATCCATGTATTTACTTCTTGCTTAAATTCACATCAAACCCTCAATTTCTTAAGCAAATAAAAATTTTATTCACAAACAACAAAAAGTATATGTAATATTGAGTTTCCATATAAAATAATATTTTGCATCCTGTTTGTATCCTAGCAGTAGGACTGGGCAATATCCTCGTAAACTCCTTGCCTACCTATTTTACTGATTGACATTTATTTTACTACTGTAATTTTTATGGATGTGTCCCTAAATAATGGGAGACATAAGGAAACACTGAAAACACATTAACTGCAATGTGGAATGAATTGATGGAGTAACGACTTGGAAATAATTATATACCTTGCAGCATGTGGAATTCATTCAACTCATTCAATGACGTCGGACTAACGTAAAATCTGCTCCATTGATTTGATTGCCCATTCATATTCATTACATTATGAACATGGGAGTTTCCAGCTTTCTGGTCCATGTGGACGGAGCTGTCTTTTCTTTCATTTATATAGCTAAACTATAATATTATCGTTACACATAAACCTAGAATAGTCTCACATAGTAAATAATATACAGCAAATGGCAACAATTCCCTTTCAATAACATCAAACACGAAAATCAAACAAGTTAAATTACACACTCGCAATACTATACATACAAAAGACATAATAGGGTGCAGCCCTCAGAGCTGACTCTCCATATGTTTAAGAGTAATAAAAGGAACTGGATAGGATTTCAATGACAATTGCAAAAACAAGTAGTGATTGTAAGTAGATTAGTTTTGTGAGGAGAGTTTAGTGCTTAGTCAAATGGTAATCAGGATTTAAATGAGATTTCTCTTTCACTGTTCGATATCCATGCATTTCAATCTCCGCAAGAAAGATGCACGTAGACTGTATTTGCACGCCAATTTCGTTTCACCATAAGCGATGACTGCTATAGCCGTCATTTCTATTCTGCGTCTGTCATTGTCAACGCCAACAACGAATTAACACCCAAATCCCTCGTAGTGCAAATAGTTCACAGGTCACATGTCTCACACACTAAATCAAATTCATGGCGGACGTTAAGCAAAAGCAAGCCACTCAAATGCCACGAACACTTTTTTCCACAGCCAACAAGAACCCACATATTATTATAACTAACGCGTCAACAGAAATCTACAAAGACAGAATGTCAGACAGAGATAAAAGGACATTTAGAAAACTAAAGTGCACAGATAGCCAGTGAGTAGAAATACTTTAGTGACACAATGGAATTTTACGCTTCGTGTAATAATAGTAGCAATTGATGTACATATAAAACTACCCACACACATATATGGCTAACAGATATAATGTGTAAATGTGTATGTGTTCTATATGCGATGCTATTTAAGCAGAATGTCGTGATAGCTTGCACTTTGCCACTGTAACATGACAGGAAAGTGAACTTTGAACTCTTTACATTATGGGGTCGATCACATAATATATTTATTCCACGTGCATGTTACAACCGTACAGTTGGTGTCCTACTAGTATTAGGGCAGGGCCAACATACTTGTATTAACATTCATTTCATGCTACACAACTCCTAAAGCGTTTATCCAGTTTAAAATTAAATGATGTAGGTTAGCACTATATTATGCTTCTTTTTTCAGAGTTTTTTTTTCTACAATATTGTTATGTTTTATCGCAGCTATGTATAGCTTATATATTGGCAGTCTGGTGTGGTATATTTAGTGCAAAGCATTATGTGTAACATACATGGTGGATTATTGGGAATGGCTCACGGTTTAATTAAATTATGAGGAACTAATGAGTTAATGTAAAAGTTAAGTAATCTTTGATTTTTCCTGGCGCCTGACGCACTAATCCGAATTAATGCTTTCGCAGAAGGTCACTTTGACTTTGGACACTTTGTCCGGGTGTATATAGTAGAAAAACCTTTAAGAGTTTTCCAATTGATTTTTTTCCAAGGAACTGTGGCATTACTTTAGTGTTGTATTGTAGCTACCATCTAGCTACTACTGGGAGTGTGCTAAGCTGCAAGGAGAAATTTTTAAAATGGAAAAATCAAAGCGACGGGATAACAATGTGATTGTAATAAACTGCGTAACAATCATATTATTAGAGACTGTGCCAAAATGGGTGTGTTAAGAAGGGGATTTTGTTGGAATGGGAATGAGAAAAAAATTCAAAGTAAAGAGATCAGGTTAACAATAAGGTTTATTGTATTGTGTCCTTTGCATTGAATTGAGTGGGAGAAGGGAAAAAGAGAAAAGCTGGAAAGTAGAATGTAAGTAAGTAGTGCTGATCCAAAAGCGTATTTTATTTCAATGTGTTCTTTGGACTTGGAGAGAAGAATGTCTGTCTTGGAGAATGAGAGCCACTCGCAGTTTGCCTTCAGTTTCACATACAGCCTTCTCCAATGCACTTTCCGTATCGCTAGTTAAGTTACATAGTCAATGCCGGAGTATTATACCCTTGCGTCGGCGTCCTTTTATTTTACTGCTTCATTATATTTCTACAAGAGCACTACACTCCGTTTTCGGGTTTCTTCTCCAGTAGCTCTATTCTCCAACTATTATTCTATCTATACCACAACGGAAAAGTGTAGAATTACAGGATAGAATTTTATCGCGGGTTATCCTTGATTTCGTAGATAAAGATAACACTTACGATAGGAATGTGAAAAGTGCTTAAGTATTATTATGTATTGTTCCCCAATTGTTCATATAACTAGACAGAGGGAAAGTATAATTATATGCCGTAGTTGTATTACACTCAATATTCGATAGGAAGAAATATTTTCTCTGTATTTTTTATACCTACATATTTTATACTTATACCATAGTACACTAAACCTATCCAATAGGCAATATTCGAGGTTGTATATATATCAAGTATGCATGAATAAATAATTCATGGATCTGAATTTCGAGAGAAGAACGAGCGTTGTTGGGATTTGTAACAAATATATATTTGCAATTGCTTGCCTATTTCTTTTCATGCTGTATCTTATGATGTTGCAGATACCTACTAATATTTAACGATTACTTCCATTTTCAAGGGAAGCTGTAATATTAGAATTTATTAACAGTACAAGGCTAAATGCGTAAATATTTGAAAGCTGGAGAGTGAGATTAAAATGAGATATAAGAAGTTATTTTCCTAATTGTATTGATAGATGCTTAATTTGCAAGTCTTTATGCTATTGTAAAATCATGGATGATTTGCGGGTGAAAAACTCTTATTTTTGATTAACCAAAAGTAATGCAGCTACGGAATTAGTGATGCAACCTAAAGGGCAAGGTGCAAAAAGCATTTATTGAGAGGATATTATTTTAGGGATTATTTTAGAGATGGGTGAAAAGAAATGCAGATGAATTTGAATACGTTGAATAAGTTAAAAAGAATTATAAATAGAATAAGCGCTGAGGTTACACGCTGTAATGATTTAGCTATTAATTTTTATCTGAACCTACCTTCTGCGTCCAAGAAATACGAGGGGACAGCAATAACAGCTGCCACATTTACTAGCACAAATAGGGCTAAGACTGAAGCCAACGTGGAGTACATTGTCCCGTTGCCGTCCAAAGGTCTTTCTGTTCTCAAGAATAGCGTCCGCCTCTTCTCCTTCGATTCTCTCGAATATCTAATCAATTACACAAAAACAAAACATGGTGATTAGAAACATGTTTCCAATAAACTCATTACTTTTAACATTGATTAAATGATCCCACACAAAGATAAAAGCTTTTCATGCCCATGCAACAACAATTCCACAATGCTCTTATGTTCACCAACAAAATGCCACATTACATTACTAATTATTCCATTGCATAGTGCAAGTTGAGACAGGTGTCTTATATGATTAATCATTGCTTTGTCAACTAATGGCACTGCGTGCATCATGCAGGAGTTCTTCTATTTTATGATTCCACATCACAAAATGTAAAACAATCAACTTAATTTGATAAAATAAAAAGCAACACACACAGCGGAAAAGGCATTTTAGTTGAAGTTCAATGTATTACAAAGTACATAACTTATTATGTAGATATTTGTGTATTGTAAAACCCCGGCTATAGTTGTACAACATTCTCAACATAAATTAACTTGCAATGTGGTGTGTTATGAATTGTAAATATTGTAATGAAGTAAAGGATTTTCATCATTTTGATTTGCATTTGCAAATTGTGGAATGAATTTAATGAAATTTTAGATTGGCGAATGTTGATTTATAATATATACATACCGCTTGCACTCCAGAATAATATAATTTCTAATGCCATCGCCACCAGATTTTGTAATTTTCAGAAGTTCACGCCATAAAAACCATCCGTGCTTAAATAGGCATCGTGTGTCAATGTCAACGTTTTAAAAGTAGCTCGACAAAGACAGAGTGCGTTTTACATGTAATGCTCTAATGCATCCCAAGTGATGCAACTAGCCCCATTTTTGAATTTAAGCTTTCTGGTGCTGTTGTCAGCTAATAAAAGCGGGAACTAAATTGGCTTAGTTTGCAAATTATAGCTCCAAATGTATAATAGCCTAACAAAAATGTGAATGTACTCTGGAAGTGGAGGAAAAGCTGAGATTCTGAACATAATATGTTTATTAGTCCGTATTAATAATATTGGTAGTATGGAGTTTGGGGCTATTAAATTATTGGACGTCACGTATGTGAATGCGTAATATTTCATGTATGCCATTATCTGAGTGTATTTTCATCTTATCAATGAAGTTATAGTGTGATGGTCATGAAGGAGCATTAGGCTCCTCGCCATATGTTGGTGGAACTACTACTACACTTTACACCAGACAAAATCTGGGAACTATTTTGCATTTGGTGTCAAGTCCTACTGTTGCCAACAGACATGGAAGTAATAATTCATGGTGTTATTGCACTATATAACGTAGTCCATGACGTAATTGACTTTTGACCACTGCTATTCCGGTCAACGTACAAAGCCATATATCTTCCACTTCATTGAAATTCCATTGAACACAAATAGCAGAACATTTACAGGGAACTCGGTACGCGTACTTCCCCACAATACATCTCCACACTTACAAAAATAGGAGATTGAAACAGTTTCTCTTTATTGTGTCTCTTGCATTCATCATAACCGCAACAAAAACCCACGACGGCTAATCAACTCTTTGTATTTTTGTTCAACAACAGAACATAACTCACCCAAAAATATTTGAACGGGAGTCTTTTACATTCCTGCTGGGTCATAGTATTCTATTAATACTTTTATTTTCTCCTGAATACAAATACAAGAAGGGTAAAGTGCATTTTCCATTGTGTCCATCCTATTGTGATAAAATCGTTTTTGTAGAATACAGACATAACATGCGGAAAAGGTTAGAAAAAGAAAAGTAAAGCTGGAAATAGTGTTTTCCCCATACACCATCAGAAAGGAGCTTGTGCATTGGAGTATAAAATGTCTAAACCTTTTACCTCATAATATAACCTCATTCCTCGTACTACTGTGTATACAGTGTGTAGAATAATGTAATGCGAATGTGGCTTTCAGAGTTGAAACATCATGTTGATTCATGACATGACATAGCCACCTACTAATTACTCCAAAGTGGTTGGTTTGAACGTCAACATATATATAGATGAATTCAATTTACATTATTAAGTAGCTATAAGAGCAACAGACGGACGGGTGAGAAGAGATACAAGGAATAAGTCGAGAAAATAAGTCATTCATAAGTAGCCTGGTTTAGAAACCTAAAGAAATACACAATGCTTATAAAGCTTTCGGATAATATGCCAAACAACCAAACCAACACATGTCTACGTAAGTGAACGCGAATAATCTAAACTTAAACTTCATTTGATGCAATAATTTATTTATTTTGCTATATACCTTGTTCAAATGCCAACCCGTCAGACTACGATACATTATACATACACTAGATATAGCATTTCAATTCGTTATCGGACTATATATCATCCTACTCGTCCTAGTTATATAAATGATAGTGCATACAAGATTAACTACGCCGCTTATTACTATTCATACCCATAATTCTGTTGGGGAAGATATTAAGCAGACTAAAGTGTACAAAAAGTGTGGTTTATTGCGTCAGTTAAGTTTGTGTTAGAAGAAAATTTTAATATCTTTTAGACACATACTGGAAGTATAGAAGGGAATGAAGAAATTATAGTGCATGAGGATATGAACACCACTCTCCTGATCATCCGCCCACCTACATTATGTCGTAACGTCCATATTATATCATGCTCACCAAAGAGGACATGATAATTCCACGGTTTAAAAGATACAGAAAGGTATTTTGGTGAATAATGAATTGTAAGAGTTACCACAGAATGATAATGAGTGACGGGATGACTCACTTCACACAAGTAACAAGGAAAATCGCTTTCTCAACTTTTTTCATGCTCACTGACTCCAATTCTCTCTTCCTCCCTCATTTTTCCAAGTGGAACAAAATGGCGTACTTTAATTTCATACACTTTCGTCTCTACTTTTGCCGAGACTTGTTCTTAAGCACTTTAATTCAAATTAAAGTTTTTCCATTTGATTTCTACATCGCCTTCTCTCATTTTCACATCCCATTCAATTGTCAGTTGTCACCTTTCCATTGTATATAGAAGTACTCAACTACACTTCATATAAAATCCGTGATCTGTGCACAAGAACATGAGAAATTCACTGAATTAATTTTAGCAAGTTGCATGACGTAATTTGAATAGCGAGTTTCGCAGCGACGAAACTCTTGTAATTTATAGTGCATGATATTAGTACTGCCACATTAAAAGTATACGCCGTCATAACATTACAATACCTAGTACAATATTTCACTTCACTACTTCTATTTCTTCAAGTATATCAAATTTGTCCGAGGTTTGTTATAACTCAATATCCCTCAAGTTTAAATGATGACAATTTAGGACTTTATTTCGTTCAAAGAAAGTCTCTTATTACAATTTTCCATCTCGAAATCTACTTTTGTGAAACTATTCATTATTTACTAGTTGCACGAAAAGTCACACCATCAGCAAATTTTAGCTGTGCAATAATGTCACCAAATGATAATGAGATTTTGCTTCGCTATATAAAACTATACGGAAAGTCTGTACAACAAGAAATTTATAATAATATACCTACTATATTTTAGACGCCTTCGAATATTAGAAAGAAACAGGTAACGCTAAAGGAAAGTGCATGTTATAAATAATTTCTATAGTAGGATGTTATAATTTATAATATAATACGATTAAAAGACGCTTTGTGAGCTATTGTGTTCCCTGACTGTGAAATCAAAAGGCTATTGTAGAAAGCAATCTAAGACATTTTGTCTTTAAAGCATTAAAGTAAGATTTCATTATTACACTCTGAGAATTTAAATCATTTTAAGTTTGCAGAATTATCCCAGAAATGCAAGACACGCAGAGTGCAAAAATAAGTGAATGCTATAATGAGTAAATTTTGGAATTCTTAAGAATGTTTAAGAGTATCAAAAGTCAAACAGCTATCAGTTATGAGATTGTATGAATAACACTTTGTAGAGATCAGACTATTTCATCTATTTAAATATTTTTCATTTCATTTTTGGAAACGCGCATTGTGATTGTATTTATTTTCCTTTCTTTTCATTTTTAAGAAGCCCGGTGTGAATTTGCTTTTTTCATTCTCGTTTTAAATTTTTATTTCAATTCTTATTCTTTCTGTTTCTACAAATGGTAGAAACTTTTGCCACTTTTAAGATTGTCTGATACTTGTATTTCGTAGTGAATATCGCTTTGATCCTTAGCAAAGTTTGTTTCAAAAGTATTCAACTTATCTCAACTCAGATTGCGACAAAAAACCATACGATTCATGTTCCTCTGGTTCAAGTTTCGAACGATAGTGTGATAAAATGCAGTTAACAAGTTTGTTCGATTGTGGTGTTAATATTATGGGTTGTGTGACATAGCGTAATTTTTGCACTGCACTTCGGTTGCAAAACGAATGAATAATGTATTTTTCATTTCATTTCAAAAATCCCCGTTTGATTTCAACAATGGCTATTTTATTTAATTGACAAAAGAATGAAATGAAAATGATATGAATTTTAATTTATAAATGAAATGGTCCGATCTCTACCACGTCGACTGCAATAAAAACAACGCAAAGCAAGAATTTACAATTGAGTTTTGCCGAAAGTTATACAAACTCTGAAGATTCCATTATTAGAAAGTTGGATTTCGTTTAATTTAACCTGGAGACATTTATCTTGGTTCGCAAGTAACGAGAAAGGAATTTCAGGGTCGACCTTACATTGGATTATTTGAGCAAATAACATGGAAAGACTCAAAGCAAGCGGTATCTTCTTTGAGTTCTTTGTAAAGAAAATGGGAGTATTGACACGTTTTCAGTAAATAGACCACCCACTGATCAAAAGTGGACTTTGACATTCGAAAGTTTAGATTTTGACATGACGATATGACGTCAAACCGTCCCACATAATTCAATATGCCCCCATGCCTTCTTCTTTCAGAGTTTTTTGGCTAAACTTTTCTCTACTACAATAGTAGTTGGATTTGAGACAGCTAAGATGTCCAAAAAGTTTTCTAAATACTTCGTCATCATTTATCCATTTTTTTCCCAATCATTAATCAGTATCTCTATCTTTCTCACAAAACTCCTCTTTCCATCTCCCCCTGCGCCATGGAAAAAGTTATTGTAGTTTTCTTTGGTTAAAAACGGTAAAAAACTACAATACCAATTTCATGCTTCTCTGAATGTATTATTAGTCAATGGAATTGTCGCAATAATTCCCAATCCTGTTATTGCTAATCATTATTTCATAGCAATATCGATTGAATGCTGCATGTGTGTATTGACAATTTTGAACTTGTTCGCAGAAATTATTCTTGGTATGTACAGAGATACCTACACAGATATATAACATATTGACTATAAAATTACCTACCTATCTAAGTACAACCTTGTCTGTCATGTTCCGCTAAGCAATGAAATAAAATTATGTCTACACAACGTAATCTACGAAGTAAACCCTCTCACCATTTACAAATAAAAATGCGTATACATTCATTTCTCGAATGGGGGAATCCGATTTTAGAATATGGAGTACATATTCATTTCAAGTGATACACAAGCTGTTCATTTTTCTTGACGGTAGGTTTACTCTAAAAGTATCTAAGCTGTTATCTAGTAGTATCCCAGATAAAATGCTCCCAGCAGTATTCTGTATTTCATAACTAGACATTTACATGCAAATTTTTGGCTAACTTGTCCGTCGATTAAAAGACGCAGCAAATAACTGCATTGTGTAAACGACAATAATAAGTGCATAAAACAGAATGCAGTTTAAATCCTCCGTTTATTTCAGTGCCAAAAAATATATTAAGGTACCCAATGAAGCAGTTACTTCTATGTCTAGATTTTAGGAGTTTGTCGAAATTTATTTATTTACGGATTTTAAATATTTTAATGATAATGAGATCTTTTAACTTTAGACCACCAAAGCTGTTGAACTAACGTTTGATGTTAAATTTATATCAAATAAATACTACTTGTGTCCATTACTTTTGCATTGTTTATTTCAGCATTCATGGGCATTTAATCTTGTAAAAGTGACGAGTGAAGTTTTTGACACCGTAGAACTTATTATGTGTTTTGCGTCGCGCTGGGTTTGCAGATGCCGTTGTCTCTGATTCGGCAAACTTCTACAACACGTTGATTAAAAGCATGTCCTTCTGTATGCAGGAATCTGCATTAGTTTTTATCGGGGGAATTTATTGCCCATCTGTTTTTATTAGAAGTTTGGATACTTACAGCACAGAAGTGGTTTTTGGTTTACAGTGCCCCACTCTAGGAGGCAGCGTATCATTACCCCCAAACGTTGAGAACAATAGAATTTGGGTAAAAGTCGAGAAAAAGGTTCTAATCCGGATTAGGATTAGTAAAGGGACTGAAGTGACCATTTCTGACCGATTGAAGGCTGCCTTGCCACCACATAACCTCAAATACTTCTACAACTCTGTTAATGATCTATAATGTCCTGCTCGTAGTTATTGTTTGTTTACATGTTAGAAAAGTAATGGCATTTATTTAAAAAGATTCATGTCAGTTGTGCATTGTGCTACTACCTAAAGCAAGCATTTATATCTTACATGTTTCATACCACATTTCAAATAACGCTTTACAATAATAGATCCCTAACATCCTTGTATTATAATTATAACTACAAGCATTGTATCACAGGCGAATATCAGAGTTGTAAAAGTATTGAGGTTAAGTGGCAGAAAGGGAGCCTTCTATATTCCTTCATCGGTCAGAAATGGTCAATGCAGCCCCTTTTTATGGAGCATCCCTTTTTGTCCAATTCAACCAAAAATCTATTGTTTTCTACTTAGCGTTCCACAACAAATCGGTCGTAGAAATACATCTCGGCGTAAGTAAAACAATAGAGTGACCCTTGCGGATTAACGCAGAGAACATTAGAAGGATCGAAGTTTGTGCTTAATTGTGTAAAGCCCTCTAGGAAAAGTAAGCGTGTTGTGGTGCAATTTGAAAGGTAGCTATTGAATTTATAGATGTGTGGGTTTTAGTTGAGAGAATACGGCAGTGATGTACATTAACGTACATACTGTCTGCTTTTTGATTGCTTTCTCCAGCTTATTGCACAAGTGATACTAGGATATTCATTGAGCGTGTGCCTTCCCAACTAGAGTTCTGTTTGTTTTTACGATATTTAGTTAGGATTATTTACGCTTCTCCAATATGTTCAGTTTTATACAAGCATTTTATTACTGACTCCTGAATATTGCATCGCCTACTACATCACAGTTGTCGCATGTATATGTGTGGGCTGTAATAAATATAATATTATTATCGTCTGATTGCCTCAGTAGTCTTTACTCTTTAGCTTTTATGAATTTTATGCCGTTATCCAAAGTTCCGGAGTTGTGGTGTGCAAATTGTGCATTGGTGTGTTGTGAATGTTCTATATAGGTCTCTCACATTAAACAGCTTCAACCAGCTAGCAGGTTTGTCTGTATTAGCAAGCTTGATGGATTTCATCCTCAGCTTTCCATTACATAATCATGGTAATACAGTCGTAGCAGTACGCATTAGTCAGACTGTAGACTGAAGCATAGTCTCTTCACGTTAATAAGAGTAATACAAGATGCGATGATTCAACATTATTATTGTATATCCTTGAAATGTAATATTAGTGTACTGTTCGCAACCAACCAATAACTACAGGATTACTTATCAACAACTGATTGACTGATTGCCTTTGGTTTCCAGTTGGAACGAGCTATTAAATAAATATTACGCAATGGATACGTATTCTATAATTCCATATAAACCTTTTACTTTCATCATCCAGTTGTACCTAACCTTATTATGTCAAGCTTGTTGCTATCTCTGCGTATGTTTTCTTACACACAAATAATGTTTTCATCAGTATCTATACACCTTGTTAGCTTTCAAAAGGGAAAATGTCAAATACAACGTCGATTGCCATAGAAAAAAGTGGAACAAAACTATTTGGTTGCGTATGAGCAAATTCACTTTGATAAAATGACTAATGAAGTATGTGGTTGATAATTCTGAGGTCTATGCTATGTATATCTACAGCTTCTGTTATTATACCTTCTTCTAATTTAATTTGTAAGCGAGCTTAATAACTTAACTAAATAGAAAACCCGACTTAAGCATACATTTATTTAGGTACTCAATCCTCAAGCAAATGTAGCAAGTCGCCCCCAAAATAAAATAAAATAAAGATGGATATAAATACACTGAGTTTTAAAATGTGTTGTTATTTTACGCAGCATTAATACATCGTATTTGTAGGATATTTGAAACGATAAATGAGTTGAAATTATAAACAGCGATGTGGGTATTAAGTAGCACGCATAGTATGAGTAGGTATGCATTATGCATTTATTATTAGCACATGATATATTAAAAAGTAAGCCATGTACGACAACAAATTCTATAACATATTTATGTTTGTTGTTGCAGGAAGTAGGAAAATGACATAAGCTCTATTTAACCGTAACCTTCATAGTAGAGTGAATTTCTATTTAATTCTATTCTTAGTGTTGTCAGGTATGTATGACATAACACTGTGATATTAACACTAAAAAACTCATGGAATGCCACACAGTAAATAAAATGTGCTTATATGGCACGGTGAGGTGGAAGTATTATTCTATATGTTGTTGTTACCAATTTTTGTTTCATTTTTATGACTTTCTATTTTTGGCCGTATAATAAAAATAACAGTCATAGTAATGTGAAGGGCACACTCGACTTTTCATGTTGAAACTTTTATGTGATTGAATATTTGATATTAATATTGCAACGGATTTGATTAGAAATTGTGTTTGTACTATTACTATAATATACTTGTCGAATAATATATTAAATAAGTTGGTAGGACATAAGGAGAGGAAATAATGGAATTTATCTACGTGTCGTTTGGACTATCATGTAACTAAATGCATAATGTATGTTATTGGTTGTGTTAGGATTAGTTTGGTTTGAGTTATTGACTTGCTACAAGGACCCTGGCAATAACACACACAGAACAAGAAGGGATATAAGGGAGAATGTAGTACATTTTATTTGTGTGGATGGATGGATGGATACCCGGATTGGATTCCTCTTATCTTATTGTGTACTGAAGCAAAAGAAGTCTCTCACCATACAAGTGTCACTATAGTGACTTCATAGTTTTGTGCGACATAATATCACAAGGACTTCTCTGAACTTAGCTGTAAAAAAGTGTGGTGGGTGTAGTAACTAAGAGGAACAACTACAAGCTCCACATACATAATGTGTGGTGGCGACGTACGTGAAGAACGTCCATGCTTTTGTCTTGTGTGGCTATAGACGACGACACATCTCCATCTTTCACTACACCCCATTCCCCTTAATATCAACTAGAAGGCGAGTCAGTCTTGACATATTGTGCACAATATGTCAAGAGTCATGCTGCACAAAAATGTCTAATCTAATGACAAAAGAGACAAGGACGACTTGACTTGACGACTATCAGCCCCCTATTTTTTCTCTTTTTTATATAATGTGTAAACACATACATACAAATATATATCAATGCTCCATGTAATTATATAGCAAACACACTTAGACACATACTAAAGAATATTATTATGTATTGCAGTTATATTATACTGAACTACTAACACGTATACTACACAGAGACACGGAGAGCCAATAATGATTGGCTGATTATAGTCAATAATAATAATAATATTACTTGTCTCTGTATAGTTGTAAAGTTGCAACACTTGCAATTACGATGTGGTAATATTGATAGTGTGTGTGAGAGAGTCATAGGAAAAGCGGAACCAGGCATGGCGTAAGTCAAAGTGAAAGTAAGGTGAAGATGAATGGTCCAATATTCCTCGTACTTTCCGTACACTACATAAAATATTATACCTTAGTTTCCCTTTACACTAACTAAAAGGCGAAAATAACAAGCGACAACGATGACGACGGCTATATACACACACACCTACAGCTCCCAGCTTTTCTGGCCTCTTTTGTATATCCATTAAATATTACATAGTTCTCGATAATATAGCTGTGCTTTGTACGTGTAGTAGTAAGGCTGTACCTAACACACAACCACATGGACACACAACTCGTTCCTGATAAAATATTATGACATTTCCATTTCCACTAACTGCCCTCTCGATAAATTGTAGCTAATATACCTTTAGACACATTATGCTTTACACAGTTATTATAATATCTTTATAGACTCTTTTATAACTTTATAATAACACTACATCCATAGACTTATTACTAGATCAAGTTCATACTAAAACCATAAGTTATTTTATTAGTCGGGTAGAATAGAGCCACTACTACTCGAGTATACCATAAGGAAACTTCAAATAAAATATCTCCAGCAACATCCCGTATATTGCCTTACAATACCCCGTATGTTCAAAATGCGGCTTATTGGCGACACAGTATCACACTGTGAAAAACTCCAACATTATTTATTATGCACGTTCAGTATTTTTATCGCCGGGATAAAAAATCTCATCTTATGAGACTAAGGGATTTTTCAAGCAAATTGTTGTTTTTTTCATACCTGAGTCCTTAACCTTTCTTATCTCTAACTGTTTTTGTGCGTTTATCCTGACTTATTTTAGTTATATATTTTTCTTTAATTTTTGCACGCCAGAGATGTTTTAGAGATGGGAATTTGTATGTGTAACAAGATAACACAGTAATACTATGTTAGAAATTGAATTCGTACATAATGTGACACTTACAGCTGGCAGAAATATGATAAGTTGTGTGCCTTTAACTTATAGTGTGTATGATTATGATGGATGAGTGTGAGAAAGGCTGAAATGAGCCTTGTGTCTCATATGAGACGTAAATAAGTTACGTATTGACGTTTTAGTTAACTTACGACGACACTATATGTCAAAGAGTGCAAAAGTGTATGAACTATTTGAGTTGGGTGATCCCCTATCGCTCTTCATCTACTCCACGTCTCGCTCTCTGCCAGCCTCGTGTCTTCTAAACGGATTAAATGACATTCCATTGTGACAAAATCTTTGAGACTGAGAGAGAGACGCTCTCTGGCTGATTTAATGCATGTACATAGTACACGAACCATCACTATATACACAAGATCACATCATCTTTTTAATAAATCCTCTTCCTTATTGTTGGTTTGTATATTATGTAAACACTGAAATTGAAATCTAAGGCAGTGTAATAATATTTGCGTACTCAACCAATAACTTCTCTTTGTAACTATAGAGCCTTTTGCTTTGTGTGCATTATACCCCAAGTCATTATACAAGTCAAAATTGAAAAAAACGGGACAACTACAAAGAAGTGGATGCCCTGCAGAAGTCTAGAAGATATATTTGTAAATTCCTCGTGTGTGGTGACGACGTTGACCTTTTTACGTCTCTTTGCTCTATTTACAATTGCCGATTCTCTATTTACATACAGAGACGGACATTTCTGCTAGCATTTGGTCAAACTGTTTTCTGTTTTCTCTCTGGTGACTGACTACATGTTTTGTGTGTATGTGAAAGAGTCTGGAGTCTGGAAGTCAATGTGTTTATGGTTTGTGAAGCGTGACGTGAAGGAAAATTGGAGAAAGCGGAGAAAAGAGCTGTGAAAGTGGAGCGAGTGAAGCACTAAGAGATAAAGACAGAAAAGAATGGCAGAAAAACGACGTGGAATTGAAGGACGTTGCATGGAGGTGCACACGAACTACACAACATACAAAGATACTGGCTAAAGTAGCAGAAAGATAAAAGGATGAAGGTGGAGGTGGAGGAGACGAAGAAGGAGGAGGAGGAGGAGATGGAAGAAGAAGGGAAGGAGATGGAGGAGAAACAAAAAGAAAACAAACAAAACTAGTTTGAATAATTAAGCAGACTGCAAGTACAGCTTAGAGTTAGACTGAAGATAAAGAAGCGAAAGTACAATTTGTAATTAGTGGCTAAGGCTTACTTATTCTCCCGGAGTCCGGAATTCAGTGACTTGTTGGTGGTGTGGAGTAGTGGTGGTAGCCGCTGGTAGTTCTCTTTTGTAGACTCTGCTTTTCTACTCTGCCCGATTATCTCTATTACTTCTTTCGGCTTAGATTTTGGCAATATTGCTTCTATGTTGTGTTCTCTGTGTTAAAACTCAAAATGTTTTTCCTCTGTTTTGTTGGCTATTTTCAGGAGAAATTTGAAATCAAGTCAATGGCTACAAACGTTGTGTAATAGTGAAATACTTTTATTTTTTCCTCCTTTCCTTTGTATGTGTTTTTTGATTTTTTTTTCGTACTGTAGTTTTTAGGGTAGTATTTTCAGTAGTTTGTTTTTAGAGTGTAGGCTGTTTTAATCACTATCTGTTGTAATGATGCTGACGACTAAAACAACAGTAAATGTTATTCTGCCGTGTTTCCCGTTGGCTTGAAGGAAAGTATTGGTATTATTTGCGAGAGTGAGGTATTTGTTGGTGTTGTTGATGCGATGCCGTGTGGAGGGAGACTGACCGAGTGATGGCAAGTGAGGAACGCCTGAATGGACTGTCTGAATTCGCACAAATGCACTCTCTCTCTCTTTCTGTCTTTCCAGTGCCTTCCTTGTCCTACGTTGTATGTCTACTTGTATTTGTACCCGTACTCGACCGCTCCTTTCCTTCTTTCTCGACACTCTCTTTCTCTCTCTCTGTCTTTCTCCGTGCCTTTTGGCTACCCGTATCTCCAATACTTTCCTTCCAACACTAACACTACCCGAAATACGTAACACACACAGATAGTGTTGCTCTGCTCTGCCTTCTAGCCACATAACCGACCTAAACCTAATCCAAACGTAGCCACATTATTCGCCTTCACGTACATGTACACCCCCACCCAACTACCTACAACAGCTACGCTTTCCCATACTTTCCATGTATTCCCAATGTAAGCCTCACACATTCCTATACATACTCCATGATAATATGTGCGAACTATTCCATACACACATACTACGTAGAAAATCAACTAAAAAATATCTCTTCCCATTCAAATTACGCTTTTCATCGCACTACTTCCATCGACAAGATAACATTTTCCTAGTAAACGTATTTGCGTATAAATATTTCAATTTAAACTGATTAGCTTGTAGATTTTTTACGATGTTTGCTAAACCTGTGTTTCTTTACTTAATAATTGTAATGTCATAAGTTCATATAGCAACAATATCTCTCAATAGTATTGGCCATTCATTCATTCATAATTTTCTAAGGCTGTTAGAGTCTGAGTGTATCAATACAATGTCTTTTATTACTAAGTAACAGATGAGCTGAGACGTCATCTGGATTCCAAAGAATAATAATAAGAGATTAGGTCAGGGAGAAAAGAAGGTTTGTGAGACTTGATATGATTTTTCTTGTAGCCATTAACCCAATGATGCACTTTAATGCTTAAATGTTAGAATATTTCTGTGAGACGTAAGTAAAGGTCAACTCAGAGATAACCTTTGTGGTTCGACGTACACATTTATCAATATTATAAAAAGTATAAATGACGAGAACACACAAATTACACACATATACTACATTTCACAATATATGACCGAATTACGTATTACATACATAAGTACTAAATAAAAATACCAATGGTAGTAGAAATCAGTTCCTGCAAGTGATAGCCAATTCTATCCTGCAAAATCTAGTACTAATGAGATTTATTAAAAGTATGAAGTAACTGTTGGATTCAGCTATGTATTTTATGCAGAACACTATTTTTCTCTACACAAATTCTTTTTAGCCTCCAATTTTAAATATTTTAGTGGAGGAGAATATAGAATCACAAAAATTACTCAATCGGAGGACTAGAAAAAATGATATATTATAACGGCTTGTTAAAAAAAAGTTTTGCCGTATGGAATTACGGAGGTAGGTCGAAGAAACTGAAAAAGTGTAAAGGGAACAAATAATAGTAATAATATTGTGCTGGCACTGGCAGCATCCGGTCGGAACGCGCAACCGGTGACCGAGGAAAGAAAGACAGCGATTAGGTATGAAAAAAAATTATATAGAAAAAGAGGGGCAACGTGTATAGGGAAAAGCCATGTACCTATCATATTACGTATTCGGGAGATAGTAAAGTTATTAGATAAGCGTCACACTCTTTCTTTCTCTTTGTCTCTTACAAACGTTGTACATGCTTTTATTCCAGCTCATGTGTTCCAATTCCACTTGTAGTATTTTCAAATGTTCTGTTATCGTATATTGGTAGAAATACATAACCCTATGTATGTAAAGGCAGTATGTGTACCATAGGTACTGTATTATTATTTTATATGTAACTATACAAAAGCTGCTGTTAAGGGACTCTGGCTATATTTTATGTGCTACACTATTATTAGTGTATCTCGGCATGGCCCATGTAAACAATTTTGTCACAACTTTACTTTTTTGCTTTCTAGGCTTTACCTTTTATATGGAGGAATTATAGAAATGTGTGTCTTTTGCTTTTATAGAACATTGGAGTATAAGTCTGTAATAATATCCTTTTCGTGATAGGCTTTTAGAGTTTAGCCATAGCCATCAGCAGTCTCATTGTCTCTTGGTACACTTCACATCCATTGTGTTCTTATCTTTACAGCTACAGCCACAGCACAAGCACAGCTACACAATTCTACAGAAAGAGAGAAAAAGGAGAGTTGGAAAAGCAACCACTAGAAAGCCAATAATGATTATATTCCATAAAAGAAATTCGGTTGGCCTTTTCTATATCTTCTGCTGATTTTGTGACCCGCAATAATTTGGCAGGTTTCCTATTTTTTCAACCTGACTGCTTTTGATTAGCAGAAAACAAGATTACTCCCTTACCTGACGTCAACTTACGCAGAAATCCCTGTATTTATTTCCAAAATTTTCCACTGTAGTAGAAATGTGCGAAATTATGTAATTGTGGCATATAGAAGTATGGGTAAATAGCAGTCATGAATTCGTTTACCAGAAGATTTACTCTTCTTTCCAGCACGCGAAAATGTTTTTACAGACTTTATTTACGGCGCAGTGTGTTTTCAATAGGATTCGAACGAACACATTATGTAGCAAGTTCTAAGTACTGTAGGTACCAATATTAATTACACGACAGGAAAGTATCCACAATTTGTCGAAAGTTGGTTTGATAGTTTAACAGTTATGGGAGAAACTGTAGCATGTGCAGTAATGTAATAAATCTTTAAAGCATTTTAGTAAATGTTCATTACTTCATCGACACATATATATGCAAAGTTGATATTCAAATTGTGTACGAGGGTCCTTTTGCATGCTAAATGGATCACATATACATAACATTGGCTCATAAGTAAGTTTTGCAGTTTATTACTGTCAACCAAAGTGTTTTACGCGAAAGGCTACCTTTTAAGTGTGAAAGGTTATGGTCTAAGTTTCCTAGAAAAAGCAATAAACGACGAACGTGATTGGCAAATTTGTTTTTCGTGATAAATTCGAAGACGGGTAGTAATAGCAGTTGGAATAAACCAATAATATACGCCCTAAGGGAACTTGGGAACTAGCAAATGAATAAGCTTCTAGTTTTGCAAATAATCTGCAGCATGCTGTCTATTCTACACCCAACTATTTCAAATCTCAAAGTGCCCCATCTTTACAAAGCAAATAAAGCAAATATTATAGTCATTTTCATTTCCTACATGTTTTCCTACATTTCCTCTTTGTGGCATTTTCAAGAATTTTATACTCCATTTTGTAAAAATTTTCGCAAATAACTTTTCTCGATTTTTGCTATTGTAGTATGGATAGTGATTGTGCACTCGATATACTTATGAAATACATAGAACCTATAGATAACGTCGTAACTTTTCCAAAGTATATATGTACCTGTACCTACATATATATTATTGCTATATTATATCTTTCAGAGTTCTTGCAACTAAATCACAAATGCATTTCATTTCAATACGGGCCTATTACATCACCTAAGTAGTGTACAGTAGTTCTCTGCTTTGGCAAATCTTTGAAGGAAACTAATGAAACAGATTATGAGAGTTTAAGTTAAATTATGAGAGTCTTAAAAATGTGTTATATTTATCCAGGAAACCAAATACCCAAAAACCAGTGATAATGGATAATTAGGTTTTTGCTCGGTTTTTGGTATAGTAAAATTGCAAGACCCATAGGTATTTTGGTTTTTCAATACGCGTTTACAATAAAATTGAAATGAGACAAAGTTGCAGTGAATACAATGAGGAACAAAATAACAATACTGACAATGATTGTAAGATTGGAGAGATTATTCATTCCACTTGGATTAAATCAACTGTACTGTACACTACATATTATACAGTTTAGTTAGCGCTTACATTAGCACTCCAAGCTCACTATCATGCAGCTATACTATTGACTAAAAGACAAATCCAAATCCTAATTGTAACTTAAAGCATGAGTCAACTTTAAAAACGTGCATAGAACAATTTACTTAATTTCGGAATAATTGTCTCAAGAACAGACATTATAAAACTTTTGAGTGTCCCACAGGTTATTTAACGTTTACAGAAATATCTTAAAAAATTAAGCTTAAAAAATAAGAAATAAGTGAATACTATAGTATAGGCAAATGGAGTAGGGAGGAACAATTAAATACTAACAAAGTAAAAAAGCCTCTCGGCGTCACTATGGCCCTCTGTTTCTCACTCCTTTACTATGGAGAGATCCTGATTTAAAACGACAGAACCTCACAGAGCCATATTTCGATGTTTGCCCCGTAAAATCAAGGAATCTGAAAGTTGAGATGGTATTTGAGAGCGCAACTTAAACACATATTGTTATTAGACCTACTGTTTCGCTTTCATAGATTCATTCTCATCTCTAATTTGTGTAATTTTGTGAAATTAGTTAAGGTCACGAATTTGACCGTGGGCCACCTCTCATTCCGAGGTTTTTACTTAAATATCTTGTAGATAATATTCAACTCCTCCTTATGTGAAGTTTTTTTTCGGAATGCGAGGTGGCCCACGGTCGTTTTTTGAAATTACTAAACCCTCTTTTGAGGTATTCCCAAAATTGATAATTTATGAAAAAAATGAAATATACAAAATATTTCTATTGATAAAGTAAGCACATTCGGCGTCTATAATATTTTTGAATTTTGCTTTAGTTTTCGAGTAAATGCAATTATAATTGATATTTTGTGACTTTTGACCTGGCAATAAGTCAGAGGGAAAAAATCTTGGATGAAAACTTCCCATTACAGCCTTGTAGAGCGTTCTCTAAATATTCAGTATATAAAATTTCATTTATATCTGTGAAATTTTTTTGGGCCCTGCGCGGGCTTGATCTGGCGTTCTGCTGAGATTATTCTCTATGGCAGAATATTCCAAAATATTTTTGTCACTAAAATTGAAGAAAAATAATTTTCTATGGTTTAGTCAATTAAAAGGAACATAAATTAACAAGGCAATAATAGTCCAGTTAATCAGTGTAAACTGTAAACAATGATTTAAAAATGTGAGAAACACACGGCCATAGTGAAGGAACGGAAAGCGGTGAGCCTGAGTGACGTCACAACTGCTTATTTACTTGATTAGTATTCGGAGTACTCTATAATGTACCTACTTTACTCTATGTAGTATAGGCAATAAATTAATGAATTCCGAGGTTCACATAAAACTCTCGAGTATTTTCTCACGAATTGTCCCACAATTCTGAATTTTTGTTTCCTTTGTCGGCTGTCTTGCATCAAGAGCTTGGGTCACAACAAAAGGCATTAAATATTGTTACCCGGGAATAATTTTTTCAGGGAATCAAAAATATTCCTTTAGAAGCAAATTTAGTTCACAGGAACTATTTTTAGTTCACAGGAACTATTTTTAGTTCACAGGAACTATTTTTAGTTCACAGGAACTATTTTTAGTTCACAGGAACT
>JAQFYB010002209.1:0-26131 GCA_034694085.1 Pogonognathellus longicornis | reverse complement strand
CACACTTTAGTAGAGGAAGGTTCAACGATTCCATTGATGGTTTGGGTGGCCAAAAACGTTATTTAAAATAAAAGTTAAAACAAATCTCCCAGAAAATGTCGTCAAGATACAATTTGTATCTTGCCCAACCCTGATAATGTGAATACAACCAACTAACAATGCTACATACAAAATATTCATTAAAGTATTCTACTGTTAGTACTGTTATTGCATGGTTTATTTTATATCATATTAAATAGTAGTCATATGCTATATATATATGCTGCCAACTAAACTCTGATTTATCTATGCCCATTTTTTTGTTTCTGAAACAAAGGTAGTTTGTATTTTAGCCTGTATTTTAAATACTTTTGCTTATCTTTGCCTGAAACTACATATTATTATATAAGATACGAAATACGATAGTGTAGTTCATTCAATAGGGTTATGCAACGGTCACTGTGACCGTGAGAAAGGAAATATGTCAGCACATTGCTGACTTCATTACTTTTTGTTTATAATAGTTAACAAGGAGATACACGGGATGAGTGCCTGTGTTAAAGATGTTCTGAGATGTGTGTTAGAATATTACATTGTACGTTTGTAGAACATTATATCGAATCTTAAATATCTTATAAGTTTAAGTCAATGTAACTTTTATGATTAATTATATGAGCTATAATTAAACATACATTAACTTCCTAATGCACCGAAAAATTACAAATATGTCCACCCTCTAAAGGCACTTCTTAATTTAAGAGCAGCAAGATATTTGCTCCACATAAAAATATGCAAGGTAATAATTTTTCACATGTGTGTTACTTTGAAAGTACTTTTATTAGATGACCTTTCATGTAAATCGTTTATGACTGTTTGGCTTTAGATTTTTTGCTTAAAGCCTTGTCGGAGGTTTTTGATTTAAAACAACAACGGCAAATTAGGATCTTTAGAATCTTTAAGAATACGTAGGCTGAAACTGCTAAAATAGTAAAAATGAATGCCCACACATCGAGTAAATGTCTTTGGAACCAAAGTAAATTAGCAGCTTCAAATGGTCTCATAAAATCGGTTTCTTCTTGACGGAGAACGTATTCAGTCCACCATAATGCTGTGTCCACGGCTTTCATTGGCCTGTCTTTGAATCTCTTCGATGTTATTTCCATAACTTTCTTGTATCTACATAAATTCACATTTTAATGTTTTAAGTATAGTGTATGTATACTTTGTATACATGCAAGTTAAATTGTTCAAAACGTTCATGTTATAATCGTACGAATAATTAATAAAATATTTTTGATTACTTGGGATCATTTAATACTGAGTTTAATGCATTTTCCAGTTTTTCCTGTGTGAGATCAGTAATTTGCAACATAATTCCTCTTCCTGTACGTTCAAGCCTCTCTGCATTGTGATCCTGTTCTGCAAAGACTGGAATTGCAATCATTGGAACTGCATGGTAAATAGCTTCTTGAGCTCCCAATAACCCACCATGTGTTATAAATGCTCGAATCTTAGGGTGTGCTAAAAATTAAAAGTTTGAAAAAATAATTAACCAATTAATAACATTAAGTACCTATTGCCCTAAACCGTTTTTTTTTTATTTTCTGTAAAATGTCACCTAAGATGTCTTGTTGTGGCATCCAACTCTCTGTGTGAATATTTGAAGGCATATTTTTAGGTCTTGCTCCGTCCCACTTCCACAGAAATTTTACCTTCGCGTTTTCAGCTGCCTTGAAGAAAATATTTTGTGTTTCAGCAGGAGCTGCAGAAAAATTAATTCCACTTCCGAAACTAACGTAAATAAATCCTTTGTCTCCGGCTTCATTTATAATCTTGGAAATGTGCTGTAACAATCAATCGCGCATTTATTATATAATTGTGTCATTTTTTAACAGAATAAAATTTTGTAAATAAGATTATTACAAAGACCATTAAATTTTAAATGTATACATTAACGAAACATATTTTATAGTATGTTTTCAGTAAAAAATAAACTTTTTAAGAATAATTTGTTTTACCAGCTAATAATTTACGACACTAGTTGATGCACATAGATATTTCAATGCCGTACACAGGGGACAAAAGAGAAAATTGCCTTCTCGAAATCACAAAAAAAGAAGTTATAAAATGCAAAAGTATCGGGATTTTTATTTTTATTCGCATTTTTTCTACCGCATAATTGGAATTTTTGCTTCCCCGAAATGGATTTTTGTATACAGCCTTGAAAACTTTTGTTTTACTTACATTAAAAATATTATAACATTTTCATTCCACGAATTAAACATGTTAGAAAATTTTCAAATACATGAAAAATGTTAAAATAGCATGTTTTTAAAAAGGGGAAAAATCTTCGCAGTCTTCAAAATGTATAGATACCTAACTTACTTTAGGCAAAGGTTTAATCGTATCTTTGCAGTGCAATCCTCCAACAGGAATAATAAACGGTGGTAAGGCTCTAGCATGTTCTTCGGAGAAATGACTATTAATCAGAATGAGACTTGTGTTTCTATCCAGTTCATCCAAACTTGGTAAATCTGGAATGTCTAAATTTTCCGTTATCATTTTGTGGAGGAGGGGGTACATATACCATCTCTTTGTATAATGGTAAAATAAGGGCATTAAAGTACTGGTGACTCTTTGTGAAAATGTAAGTGGCAGTTGAAATGAAATGACTGGATCTGGAATCCAATAACTTTCCGAATTAAGTCCATAAGCTTCTGGCCAATGTCCCACAATCGAAGATGTTCCAAAAACGACTAATTTTGCTTTAAACTTATGAACGAATCCTAACCCACAGTCATTGAACAAGAAATCTATCACCACCATATCAAATTCACCCGTTTTCACCAAGTTTTTGACTTGAGAATCATTCACAATCATTTCGCATACATCTATAGCAAACTTAGGCAACAATAAGGTAAACAGTTTGACCCCCCACCATCCATACTTCATTCTGAAATCCATAAATTCTGGAATGTCCATTTCTGCAGGTTTTACAATTATTTCGGTTACTTTTGGATTCGGGTTCTTGTTCGGGTAAATTGTAAGGAAAGTTACATTGTGCCCGCTCTCAGTCAGTTTTTCCACCAAAGGCCATACCGTTATTCTGTGGCTGTATGTTGACAAACCAAAGTAAAATAAAATATTTGCACTCTGTACAACCGTTTGCATACAAACCACGCTCACCACAACTAAAATCAAACCAAATTTCATTTTTGCACTGCGAATTCTTATAGCGCCCCAGGGTTGAAATACTTATCCTTAATTTCACTTAAAAACAGTTTAGTATAGGAATCTACACAAATGCTGAATTAATGTATTAAAATATTTGTGTTGATTATTTTCTTTTTAAAGTACGTATATTCACAAGTAATGCTTACAGGTAATGTATTATCTATGTTGTTGAAAGTTTCAAGGTTATAATATTTGTTGAGTACCCATTTAAATTATATGAGTAATATGTTTCTGGAATAAAATACTTGCTATGTATATTAATTCAAATTTCAAAATGAAATGAATTGTTGTTTTAAGTATATAATGTATGGGAAACTAATCAGAAGTGAGAGAACAATTAAAATAGAATACTGAAACTTATACGTTGAATATTATATAGAACTGTTTTCTTGTATCGTGCTTCGTGCATGATACTTGAGAATAATCAAATTGTTTTGACTTTGACTCTCAAACCTCGACTCAAGTTTTGGGTTCTCAAAGTCCAACTGTGAACTGACAAAGTAAAATAAGTAACATAATACTAATACCGATGCAAGGAACTTGTACTCGTAGTATATAGGTATGCACACTTGAACACACAACAACAGTCAAAAATGTCTTATCATACTTTTATATAACAACTATTGCATAACAGCTTTGTTTGAACTAGGTATGTTATGTTATTAGGTATAGGTTATCTATAAATGATGTCTGTTTTATATTCAACATGTAAAAGCTTTATAATGGAATATGTACAAAGATGCCTTTGTAACAATGAAATAATAATTATAAACCTACCTATACAACATGTCTAGTAAAAAGAGTTAAATGACGAGACAAGTCCAGGCCAGCATGATTGTAAACAGATTCCTATAGAATTAAATTAAAATGGTACTGCATACATACACACTACACACACTTTAGTTACGGCTGTTATGGCTATTGCTATACTATGAGTACGTGAATGTAAGAGAAAAAACTAAATTTAATGAGTACAAAATAGATAATACCTAGTTTAGAGAAGACCCAAACTCTACATGATGATAAAGTGCTTTTATGTTGTAAATACACTAGGTATTGTATATAATACTTAGAAAATTCGGGGCAATTTATTTACAGTATGTCTCAAAATGTTGTGGCCATCCTTTTCATTTTGTTTTATTAATTGAACTTAATGTGCAAATATTTCAGCTTGTAGTTTACAAATCTGAGACTGGCATTGCTCATTTTCACTCTAAAACTTGAATACAAATAGTTTTTAAAAGAAAGGAGGTAAAAGCAACTTAAAATTGTTTTAAATGTATTTACTTGCAGATAATTTAAAATGACTATGCATGCCCTGAAAACGTTCACAGTACATTGCTACCCACGGTATAAAGATGATCATGATCGTATAGAGAACTGGAAGACTCGATTTGCCTGGAAAACATGCTGTGATAAATAATGTAATGGTCACTCACATACTTGCATTGTATTTACCACGCACTGCAACCGTATAGCTGCAGGCGCTAAATGCATTACATCATTCCTACAATGAAGTTTTGAGTCTTGAGTGTAGACTACATTATACCTACACAGTCAACAGACAGATTTAAATTGGAAAGCCCATAGAATAGTAATATTTGAGACATTGCATTATTAAATTATATTCAGTTAATACCTTCTCCTACTAACCAGAGTATGCCATGTCAGTATACATTTATATCATATATTTCTATACATATGATATAAATAAAATAACTATCTTCTGAAGACCTTCTTAACATTCTTTACAAAAACTGCAGCACATAAGTCGCTAAAAACATAAACAGCTCCAAAAAATAATATATGAGGTACATGGACAATGACAATACAGATAGGAATTATAGTGTAGGTAGGAATCAAAAAATATGAAATGAAAAACACGCATTGGTAATTTATATAAATAGCATAGTAAATCCAATTATGTAAAAGTAATATTTACAATTAGCTTGTGTAGTTTGTTCATATATTATCTGCATTTGCTTGGAATCGTATGATCGTATGCTTTATGTTCATCCTTTTTTATAATGTACCTCTAGCTATTGTAATTGTAACTTATCGATTCTAAATCTTACAGCATAATAAATTGCATTTTTTAAATATACATACTACCCTATTTTTGAAAAATACAACTCCAATCCAGTCCTTTTGGTCGCAAACTTTTCTTTTGTGCATTTCCTTCGAGTGATGCTCATAGTGAATGTATATTATAAGGATTATTGGAATTATCTGTATATATCCAGTACTACGTTTTTTAAATATTGGTAATATTTTGTTGTGTATACATTTAGGAGATTTAGAGGAAATAATAATTATTTTTGTACTGTGAGCATATTTCTAATTTATCGTAATAATTTCATGCTTATTTAAGGCACCTAAGTATATGTATGTAAAAGAATCACAAGGGAGAATGAAACAAACCTTATTAGGTCTTTTGCAAATATATATACCTAAATAATCGCAATTAATATTACAATTTTACTTCAAGTTATCAGATCGAAATTATCAAAACATATATAAAAACATCCACTCGAAATACACAATACATCTACCATGAATTTGCCAAGCGTATTCTGAGAATTTTGGAGCTTCAAACAATGCAAGACTAGAATTTAACGTGGTTTCAGCTGTAAAAAATTACCCTATTTTAAATCAAAACCATGCAAATAATTTTGATTTCTAAATTCCTAGTTAAAAATTGGAAGAAATAGATATAGGAATTTAAAAGTATTTAAAGGTATTATCACAAATTTATTTCAGCCCGACTATTTTCTTTCATTCTTTCTATTCCTTCTAAATGTGAAAATGTGAATGAAAAACTTGAAAAACACGAATGATTTAAAAAGCCAATAAATATTGAAATAATATGGAAGAACTTGAACATGTAAAAAATTCCGACACCTTTTTGTTAAGACGATCCGACAAAGTCTCCCATTACCCCTGGAGGATAGGGCGATCTCAGCGCGAGTATAAATCTAGCAGCCTTTCAATTTAACCACACAACCATTCATTCACGCTTATCACTGTGCTTTCTCCCACATTCATCTTTGCATTTTCTTCAAGAGATTTATATCCAGAAACCAGCTGCTTTTATTTATTTAACAAACTCTGGATGTTTTTGCGTATTTAAAGACAAAATTGTGTTGGCCATTGGCTAAATTTCCCAACATTTTCAACAAAAGTCGAAAAGTAATTTCGAAATCACATTTTTGCACATTTAAATAAGAGTGTTTGATCCAGCATCGTGGTGAATGTAAATATCGTTGTATCATCATGGTTGATAGTTGTAGATATAATTATTCCTAGTATTAATGCACGTTAAATGTACAATATTATCATCATTTATTTTTGTATTATCGAACATAATGATTTATTGCATCATATAATATTCCAATATTAATCGTGTAATTTGTAATTTGACATCTGAATGGATTTATTATGAATAACAATTTTTTTGCAGGCCTTGTCATCTGGATTTTGGAATCAAATCTTTAGGACATAGGATCGGAAGCTGGAGTATTATTCAAGCTCTTAATTCATTCCCTAACTGAAGTTCTCTATAATTGTCACCTAATAATGGAATACCGGCCAACATTTCTGTCATACTAAACAAATGTTTCATTTGTGACCGTTTATTATACATATTGTATTAAACGCAATTATCGAATCTAGTATTCAGTATTGTAATTGTAAGTGATAAAATGTTTACTCTCTTATAATATTTATAATAATATAAAATCATTTTGCAAGTGTGCTGTTTAATTCGAATAGGTAATATAAAATGAACTAGTAAAATCTTGAATCCATCGTGATGGTTCACGTTTCACTGATTTCGATTATTTTTGTTTTTTCAGACGTGCCTTGTACGTGGACATGAACAGTACAGAGTGTGAATCAGTTTTAGTTTTGTTATCCTCCTTAAAATCCCAAGTTTCAAGTGCCTTAGTGACAATTCAGAATTGTAGTTCTTCCAAAGAAATCCCTGTGCAAGAGCAAGATAAAGATCCGATTGAAAATACGAATGTCAAAATGAATACAGCAAGTCAAGCTACACCAGCAGCACCTGAAGCTCCAGCTTCCAGAGATGACGTAAAAGCTCAAAGAGAGGCTAAAAAGGCTGCCAAAGCTGCAAAGAAAAATGCTTCGAAAGATAAGGGTAAAAGTGAAGGGAGCGCACCTACTCAGATACCAGATGTGAAACAACAAGCAGCCAAAAGTACAGACAAAGTTGTCAACAACGCTCCGACAGCCCCAAAAATAGAAAAGACAGATGCGAAGAAAATTGCATTAGAATCAGCGCAACCAGCAAAGTCGCCTTTGAAAGATAAAAATAATGAAAAGTTAGTTATGCCGTCACCAGTTGCAGGGGATGTTAAAAACACTGTTCCAAATGAAAAAGACAAACCCAAAGTAGTCGTATCGGGGGAGGAAAAGAGTAAAGCACAAATGAAAGCTGAACGTCGTGCAATTCAAGAAGCGCAGAGATTAGCTAAGGCCGCAGCAACCAAGGAAAATGTTGCAAAAGGAAAAACGGCAAGCGATTCTCCGAAAGTTACTCAAAATAAAAGTGCTCCGCAAGGATCAACTTCCGCTGCTGGGAAATCTGCGGGCCAAAATGCGGCTGCCAACGTTGTTAAGAAAGATCTACCTAATAGAAGTTCTTTACGCCCAAAACCAGCAAAAAGAAATATGTCAGAATCGAAAATGCAAACTCTGTTCGATCATTTACCTCATTCAGGGGAGAGAAACGGTATTAGTCATGCGAATTTAGATCCAATGTTTGTAACTTTAGGTCAGAAATATGCCAATGGAGTATTTACATCTTCGAAAGAACGCTGTATTGAACTCTTCAACACCCTTGGTAATTATATTAAAGAATATCGTACACCCCCGGGGAAAGATTTCAAATACGCTCTTGCCCAATCTTTAATACCAAATTTTGAATTTCTTCAAAAAAGTCGACCTTTTGCTGTAGCAATGGAAAATGCAGTGGAACATTTCAATAATCTTTTGCGAGGATTGCAAAGTCAAACTGATCTGAGTCAAACTGAGCAAGAAATCAAAGAAATGTTGGATGAAGAGCTTGTAAGATTTGTCGACGATAAAATAAATGCTGCACAAGATGCGATTGTTCGTCAAGGCAAAGATAGAATTAAGAATGGTGATGTCCTACTGATATTTGGATGTTCTGAACTTGTTTGGTCTATAATTTTTACCGCGGCGGAAAATAAATCGTTTTGCCTTGTTATCGTCAGAGATGTTTCTTTATCAAATGACAGCATCAAAGACAAGATTTTGCAATGTATTGAAAAATTCATTACCATCCGAAAATCAAAAGGGGATACGAGCGTCTCTGTAGACTATATTGGAATAACTGGCCTCAGCAATCGGATTCAAACCGTCACAAAAGTTTTTCTGGATGCTGAAGGACTTCTTACTAATGGAAAAGTAATGGCAAGAGCTGGGACTTCGCAAATTGCTCTTTTGGCAAGTGAGCACAATATTCCTGTTCTTATATGCTGTGAAACTTATAAATTCTGTGACAAGTCTCCCACAGACTCTTTTTCTCTTAATGAACTTAAATGTCCGAGTGATTCTCAAGAATACGATGGATATCTAAAAACTCCAGAATTAGTTTATGACATTACACCATCAGAACTTGTCACCGCTGTTATTACCGATGTTGATATGCTCCCTAGCACAAGTGTCCCTGTTGTTTTGCGGGTTCAAGAAAATCGATCGAGAAATGTTTAGCACAATATTTTCCAGCGACCCGCTAATATTTTAATAATCATCAATTAAAGTGAAAACGATCAACAGAGCTATGATGCCTTATTATAAAACGTGTATAATAACTAAGTATTGCTTATTATATTATGTAAATACTTATAGCTGTAATTGTAATGTTAATTAGTCACTCAGCTGGTTTGGCATACGGAAAAGAGATTTGTCAACGAAACGATCAAATTGTATAAATAATTTTTTGTTAGATGAGCTAAATGCTTGTGCAAAGCAGAGCTCCAAATATAATAGTTGATAGAATTATAATGTTATTTTATTTGCAAATGTGGTGTTTTGGGTCAAGTTTAGAAAAATTGTTAAAAGTTGAATATTATTGGAGGCTAAAGATCAACTTAAGTTAAAATGTAGTAAGAATTTAGAAATAAACCTCCTTCTATAGTCCCGAATATTATAGTATGCTCTAATGTTTATAATTTCTAAACGAGTGGGATTTGCATGTAAGCCCATTGTGATTTCAAAATATAAGAAAAAAAAATTAGTATTTAGTATGCATCTTTTGTCAGTATAATTTAGGTTAGAATAAAACACTTTGTGTTTCTATACGGAGTATATGCAAAATCTTTTGAAACTTAAGACTTTCTGAAGTAGTGTGAAAAATTATTATAGATGGAAATTGTAAACTTCAGAACAAAGTCCAATTTTTCATTTTGTTTAGAGCAAATTGCTATTCTTTTTTCCATCAACGTGTGTGTAGCGCTCTATCAGGCTCTATTTCAAAAGTAAAATCAACTTTTAAAGATTTTACACATAAACGTATAAAGTAAGAAATAAGGCACGTTTCAGTATCCAAAGCCTAGCTTTTCTTTTGAAACCTTTTGGTTCCATCTCCTTGTAATACGATTTCAATTTCAAGTGAACAAGTTTACAAGTTCTTCAGAACAAAGAAATATTTTGAAAGTATCTTAACAAACAACCACTCTAAGGACTTTGGACTGTGGTGATAGTCGTCTTTTTCTCGAAGTGGTGCTTTTGGTTGTACAGATTTGGTTTTGAAACAAAGAAGTAAGGATCCTACCCATAAGTGTTTTGAAAAATGGATACGTTTTGATGCATGCGCTGAAGGATGGTTTCAAAATTCTTTCTTCTGGAAATCGTATAAAAGGAGACGCGGAGACAATTTCGATTCAATCTGAATTTTAGTTGGAAGAGAGGAGAAAGGCTGTTAAATTACTACAACAAATCATCAAAATGACTTCTTCTGAGAGCCCTGCAAGTAGCAAGTGTACTTCTGATGAGGACGACAGTGAGAAAACCATGGAGATATCTTGGGTTCTGGATTTGCTAGATGGGGACGATACGGGGGAGTCTGGGTCTTCAGAAAAATCTGGAGTGAATTTAAATAAGGTAAGTCACGTTAATTATTAATTTGCTTCAGAATTTCGTGTTCATTTTCAATTTTTGTTTTCTGATTCTATTTATTTTCTAAGTTTCATATCATTTTGTACTTTTTTTCTTCCAGATATCCAAACCCCCCGACGAGGATTTTTCAAATATTAACATTGGTGGTGCTAGTGCCTCTTTTACGTCCGAATCTGCGAATACAAATAATTCTCCGCAAATCAAAAGCAATATTCCTGACACCCAAGATGACCTCCGAGAATTCAGTTTGGGACTATATAAGTGCAAGGTAGAGACAACAGTTGAAATTCAGAATCCGACTTCTTCATTCTGTTCACAGTTCTTTCCCCAATGGAATCCAACAAGTTCTTCAGAGGGATTTGATCGACCATCCGAGCCAGTTGTAAACAATTCCATCGAACATGGGCTTTCCTCAACGGAGAGTCATCTCAGGAAGCCCGTTGAAATTCTCTCAAGTTTTCAGAACCGGATGTGGTCTTGGCGGTCCAGCGGAGAAAATGAGTCAATTACTCCAACTACTGATCCAATAGCTTACTGGCCTCGCTTTTTTTCAACATATGTCGCATTTTCCTGTCAGTATGTGGGGTACGTATACTTTTACACTCAATATCCAGATGCTCAAACCATGAAGGCTATTCGCAATCCGTTGGACACCACTGTCACCGATCCAGTTGGTCGTGAAGTGTATATTCATACGATGGCAGATCCCAATCGGGCTTTAAGAGTGATCTGCTCCTTTCAAGCAAGATGTCCGGGACTGTACAAAGTATCCGTTACTTCAAAACTGGGGTTGCTGAATTCATGTAACATCACTGGAAGTCCATTCTTCATTCCAGTTTCTCGTAATTACGGACTTACCCGTCCATTAATAGCTCTTAGCTCGTATCTCTGTCCAGCGACCAAGGTGTGGGGAATTGCATACAACCCTCTTAACGAAAAGGTAAAAAGCGTCTATCTGCTAATTTTTTGATATTGATAATTATTTTTTATTGATAAATAATATGAAAATTATTAGTTCAAAAGCTAAATAATGAAGCAAGAATAATCTCAATTTTTTATTTTGTAGGTGTATGTGGCGGATCGGGAGACTCATCAGATTCTAACGTACAATGCGGATGGAATTCTAGTAGATTCTTTTGGACTTTGTGGATCACAACCCGGGAGACTGCACCGACCAACCGGAATAGCAATCGATTGCTGTCGTCAACGAATCATCGTCAGTGACAAGGATAATCACCGCATTTGTACTTACTCTATGAACGGAGTATTTCAATCTACATTTGGACAGCGAGGACACAAGAATGGCGAATTTCATTATCCATGGGGAGTTGACGTGTCACCTGATGGAGAATTGATCATTGTGGCCGATTCCCGCAACCACAGAGTTCAGATGTTCGATTATCTAGGAAATTTTCTTCGGAAGTACAGTGTATTTGAATCAAATCCATTTGAATACAAAACACAATTCAATTATCCACGCGGAGTAGTTTTTGACAAAGATGGTAACTTTTTCAATTTTCAAGATTTTTAAAGTACCTCATTCACAATGTTGTTATTTGATGTTAACACATTAGCAATTAAAAAAATCCTATTATGTATAATATAACAATAAAAATTTATTTATTTGTCTAGGCCAACATATTTACGTGACCGATTTCAATGTTCACACCGTTTTCAAACTGAACACGGAACTAACAACCAGGATGAGCATTATTCCTGACAGTATATGTTTGTCACGACCTCAAGGCCTTACTGTTGATGCTGTTGGGAACATTTTGGTGTGCGACTCTCGAAATAACTGCATTCGGATTATAAGTCCTCAAGGGGAACATATCACTTCAATCATGGGCGGAAATTCAACATTGTTTAACATGCCTCAGGACATCATGGTCTTCCCCAATGGGCTTATTGGTGTCGTCGACTCCAACTCTTGTATTAAAGTCTTTTAAAGAAGCCGTGAAAGGGAAAATGCACTTCATGATGTGTAGAAGAGGACTGACTATGTTTATATTCTAGATTGGGTAAATCTTTAGAAATAAATTATAAACAACAACAATTACTGTTTGTAGCCTTGTTTTTGATATTGTTGTTGTTCATGTTCACTATATATGTATATTACATTTTTACAAATCAAAAGCTATATTAATATAATCTTGTATAATAATTGTTTCGCCTTAATAATATATAATAATTGTAAACGCGTGGGGTGTTGATAATTTGTCTGTATTTTGCAGAGGGCAATATTACAGCAAATTACAATAATAATTACTGTACAATAACTATAATTTGTATTCTTGACAATTGTTAAGGGGATTGTTGGCTAGATGAGCTGGCTAAGATGTTAGTTGGGAAAAATGTGTGTGTTTGTACTAGTTATGCCAAACTGTCAATAAAACATACTACACAATCCAATACATTAATGCGTTTTCAATTACTCATTTGTAGACAATTCAGCATTATTTCATTTTACATAAACTTTTATTTTCCTTAGCATTAAATAGTTTCTCTTTACAACATTACAACTTACAACATTACAACTGGCTTGGTTTATAAATAAATATAGGTATGCAAGTAACTTTATACTACTATTTTTAAATGTACAGTTTAAATTACAATACAAAACTTAGGTCATTCATGGCAAATATGCGGTTAATACTCATTGCTAAAATATTAGCGTTAATTTTAATTTAGGATATTTCTGAGCATTTTCTTCAAGGACCTTTTTCTAAAAGATTAGGTATTTATAATGCAATATTAAAATATGTTTTCAATAAATAATACTAACAATAAGATTACAAGATACAATAAAATTGAAGTCTTTTTGGTTTAGTGTCTTGTAATTAAAATTAAACGGATGTTGACCGATGTCTAACAGGTGGTCCGATAAATGAGAGTAAACAAGGAAGAAATACAAGTGCATGTGCAGCTCCAAAAATCAAGAGAGCTAAATACACACGGAAGAAAAACACTCTGACTAACTGAGATTGAGCGAATGCTAAAATGACAAGTCCTACGACTTTGGTAAATGTGACTCCCAAGAGAACAGAATGTCCCTTGCTCACTAAACTTTCACTCGATCTTTCCACACGACTGGCTTTCCTTGAGATTGTGAACGCGTGCACAATCATCGCACTGAATTCAGTCGCTATTCCCAATATCTGTACAACAAACAAACAAACACAACCAATTTATTTCAGTCCTCAAAAGTTCAGTTCATTTACACTTACAATCGTATATTATACATCTCTAATAGGGCTTTAACTTTTTCATAGTGTAAAAAAATGAGATAAAAATAGAAAACTCACCATAACAAGATTGACAAGGGAAATAGCATTTAGAGGAACACCAGAAAGACGCATAAATCCTCCGACATTTATTACAATCATGATTGTAGTGAGAGTTATGATTAACGAAGAGTAAATGTCAAATCCTGTGAGAATGAATGTTACGGTTATCACAGTTGCTAGTGTGATGCCAAGTAGTTTCAACGTGTCGCCCCAAATGTGCAGATACTGCTCGTAAAATACATAGAAGGAAGAATACGCAAACACTTGATGACTCGTTGAATTTGTTCCTGCAATATCAAAACCATAATTCGTTCAAGCATTTTTTCTTAGATTCCATGTGTATTGTTTCATACAAAAAACTTTTTCCATGTCTTTAGATTTTTAAAGGCTAATTTTTTAGAATATTTGATGTTTAACATTTATGCATACCTTTTTGAAGCATTTTGGTAATATTAGCTGCTAAAGTTCTTGCTTCAGCCATAGCGTTTAAGTGATCTTGAGACGTAGTTAAAGCCGTGTGGTATGTTTGGAAGTGAGACGAACCGATTCTTAGAGGTCTACCCCCATAACTCTTGACAAAAGTGACAGAGTCAGCGTACGCTCGTCCACCCTTAGGACATTCGTTGAATGGACTGTCTTGTAGAAACCAGGAAATATATCTGTCGAATTTCTCATAAGGAATACGTCCATTATTTAAGGTCACGTCCTCGTGTAATTCGCAAGGTTTGCAAAGTCTGAAAAATGTATAAAGTTTTGTTTTATTTATAAAGCTTATTATGTTTAATTAAACATAGCACTGTTCCAGGAATTTGCTTGTAATTCATTAGAAAAATGGCAAGATGGTAATTAAAATTACTTAGAATCCACAATGGAGCTTGGACAGAATCCAGGATCTTGTATGCTCCATCTACAGCAATTTTCATTAGAAGCCCAGTCAATGTAATCATCTATCCATGAATTGGATGGTTTAGCAACGTAGGTTTTATTGGCGACTCGACTGGCTGAAAATATTTGCGAAACCAAACTATGCGGGTTGTCGCCCCCACGAATTAAATTTTGGTTGTGTTCATCCGCATAATTGAATGTCGAGCTGTTTAGAACGAAGTACAAAGGGTGACCGACTGGGACAGATTCTGTAGACACGTCGAAGAATTTCGAAATGTAGGAACCCTTAGGTATGGGCAACGTAGGTTCCATTCCCACATCGATGGAAGGAATTATCGCAAGAGAGGAGCAAAACCAAGCAAAAAAGAAAATCAAAACGGCAACACGAACTGGGAATTTCGTGAGAATTGGAGCCAAGAAATTCTGAAACGTCGCATGGATACATCCTGGGTTTACTTTGCCCTTAGGAGGTGCTCCTTTTAAACTAAAACAATATAGAGACCCATGCCATTATAAATTATTCATCGTCACAACAAATTAGTCACACAAGAGTTGACACTGCTGATGGTAATTTTATTATTTTAGCAATTAATTTAACCTAGATATATGCTTCGCTTACCAGCATAATAAATCAAACCGGTTTTCCTCCCGGCGAGAAACGTCCAGGGAAATGATAGAAATCAAACACGTAAATTGGAGCACAGTATTCAAGAGAACAGCAGCTCCAGTAAAAAATGCAAAAGTTCTCACTGCAGAAACACCCGTAAGACCAGCTATAATCCAAAAAAAAATCCAGTTACATAAAAAGCTCAATCAAACTGACAAAATTCCCAGTCTCATTCTGTGTACAATAACCTTATTGCGTACTTACCCAAAGCAAAAGCAACGACGGCAGATAAAGAATTCAGTAATAAAGTTGGAGCAACTTCTCCAACAGCTCGGCCCAAATATTTAGCAGTCGATTCGTCATTTTCTTTAGGAAGGTTCTGGCAATGTTGAATCATAATGATCATATTGTCCAGTCCCACGGCAAGAACTATGAAAGGAAACACTTCTATCGCTATAATGTTTGTCGCAATTCCGAAAAAACTGAAAAATCCCACTGAACACACAACAGACATGAATGTCATCAAAGTTCCGGCAATTCCAATTGTAATTTGAGCATCCACCTGGAAATAAATCAGAATTTCTTTCAAAATAGTTCCATAATATAAAATTTACAATCTTGCTCTTTCAAATAACATTTTTCTTGATTTGACTGTATTTTATAGTCTCAATATGTAATAAAGTTTATATTTATAGACACATAGTATAGAGCTGTTTGTTGACGTACCATCATTCTAGCAAAGGTTGTAAAATCAGCGAGACTGAAGGCAACGTAGAGAAACATGAGAAAATACCCGACAACAACACAAACGAGTTTACTCGTTCTGTCATTCTGTAATATTTCATCCTCTAAGCTTCTCTGTGCTGAATAAGCAACGTCCATAAATACGGGCTTTTGAGTTTCAATGTATTTCTTCATAAACGCGAGGAATTGCTTTTCCCAAGCTAAGGTTGCTGACAATTCATCTTGATTTTCACTGTTGTCTACCAAATACGTTATCACTGCAGTGTTTGCCTTCCGGTAGGACGTTCCGTCCATCACATCGCCTAAAGTCAATAAAGCACGTTAATGTGAAATGACAGGAGAAACAAACAATACTACTACAACTAGCACCTACTACCAGAAAATCTTGTTAAAGGTTATAAAGAGACAGTGGAAGGACTGGAACAGAATGTCCGATGAATGGAAAATGTCGAGTGAGAGAGAGACTGCAATTTTAGCTGAAAAGTGTGTTTTAGATATATACCATCATTAGGATATCCCCCGAGGACGATTCTAGGATCGATTGGCCCTCCGTGGGCTCCAAAACAACTTTGATGCGAGGAAGTTGAGTCCATAGGGAAATTATGGTGCTTCGAGCAATACTTAAAGTGGTCCAGATAATTATCTTTGATTCCAGTGTCTGTCATCAGATGACTCAACTCAATAAAGTTGACTTCCAATTCTATCTCCTGCATGGAATTTTGCCAGTAGCCCAAATAACTCAAAATTGTACAGTTCTTGTTGTCTGGATACAATGGCTTGTGGCAAATTTTATTCAGAGTCGTTCCCCCAATTTCAATCTGCGGTGGTTTCAATTATTGAATGGATGTTAATTATAATATAACTGCATTAACATTTCAAACCATGTAATAAGCCTTTTGATAATATAGCAATTAGTAGTTGTTGCATAATATAGTATGCATATTATACTGAATGTATTTATAATTGGGTATTAACCTCATTGATTTTCTTCTGGAGATCCAGAGCAGCGTACATAAATTCCTTGTTGAAAATAGGCCCGAATTCTTCCATACCATCGGGTGTTTTGTGCATAATGGAAGGCAAATGCTTTGCAGTGAGAATTACTTGCTCCCGACGATATTGTGGACCGAATGTCGACTCAAAAAAGTCTCTTTCCATTCTCGCTCGGGAATTCGGGTCTGTCCATTGCTCAACCGTGTCAGAACTCATTCGGAAGAAGATGAGACCAGAGCAAAGACCTGCTACTACAATAACTCCCAATCCAAGGATGATATAAGGGGTAGTGGCACATTCTGGAAACATAAAATATATATAGAAAAATTAGTATCGATTATCCATTTGTTAAAGTTTCTGACAGGTATTTATTATCCACTTATCCAAAAGTACAATATTCTTTACAAGATTTTTATAATGGGATATTTTATATCTTGTAAACTCCGAATATTACAAGCACCAACAAAAGTAATACATTAATGCAACTTACGTTCGGCGACAGCAGAAAAAAACCAAGGGATGTAATTCATAAAAAATGGCACTTCAGAATTGAATGACTCTGGAAAAACAAAGATTCAACCCGAATTTTGAAATTATTTGGTTTCCAAAATGAATTTTAAATACAAAATTCTGTTATTTCTATTTCATCTCAACTTACGAGTATTTTGCTGCTTATCATTTTCGCTTTCTTTAGTACATTTTGTTTTGAGAACGAATGAGACAATGATGACAATCACCAAAAATACCAACAGAAATTCTATGATCAAGTAGCCCCCGAAAACTCCAGCAACTACGATGTCATCGTTATCTGATGTGTAGGGTAACTCGGGAGCAGCAGGGCAATTCAACGGGCAATCGGAGCAAGAACAAGTCCGATTGGAATTCTGGAAGATGAAATGAAACGTCAATGACACAGGAAGAAGTTAGATTGGACACTTACAATTAAAAGATAACAAAGATCAATGCTGGGAGATTATCAAGCACAAAAGTTTACTAATTGAATTAAAAATATCCCGGCTGCTAATTGAATTAAACCCGGAAGGTTGTTATAAAACTCACCGGAGGGTTATCCGAGCACCGGTAAGTTTCGTAGATAAAAGGTTCGTGTGTTGTTGGTTCTGGTTTTGGCAACAACAAATCTAAAAGCAGAGGAAGCACTTGATAGTCTTTGAGTCCTTCCTTGGGTTGAACGTAATGAAAGATGAGATCAAAAGGAGAAAAGCCATTAGTAGATGAACCAAGATAATCAAACCATCTTTCCGGCGTACAATGGTATGAACCCCAAGGTCCACACAGAATATCAAGAGCAGGACGATTGGTAAAACTAACAAGAACATTTTTACAACTGTCAAAAGTTTCCTGGACACTTTTCTTTGAGATCAAATAGTTCACTTTGGTAACTGCTTGTTTAGGTTGTCCGAATTCGTCAACATCCAGAGATGGCCGGGTTTCCGTCGAATTGATGAATTTGTATTGTTCTGGTGTACACACAAGATTGCAAAATGTTTGTCGGAAGTTGTGAAAACAAGATGGACATCTGCCAAGAATCGTCTGTTGCATTTCCAAATTTTGAACAAGAAATTCAATTTGATTTGCCGAGCAACAAAGTTCATTCCCGTGTTGCTCAACAATTTCAGGGCAGACGGCTTGGAGTTGTCGAAGGGCTTCCGTAGAAACTTTCCGAGGAGGATGATCAACTTTGCAAATGGAATCTATTCCTTCCTGCCGTCGACAACTTCCGTACATAACACATTTTCCTTTGGTCAAGCTCAAGGGAACTTCCTCAGCTTCTTCTGCATGACTTTGACTTACAAGTGTCTGTAACAAAAAGAAGAAAAACAATTTCAACATCAAAAATGTAACAAAAAGTTTAATTACCCCATTAAGGATCAAATTGCATTAGTTTATATGTATCATCCTACATTAAAATGTTCACGAAATGTGTGTAAAGGAAGTAGAGGATGTTATGTACTGTGTGAAATAGGAAGAAAACAATACATTCATGCAACGATTATGATTATGAGAGTTAAGTCAACTAACTTCTTTCATTTCACACTCTACTACATTGCATGAGAATACTCCAAGGCTAAACTAGAACATTATTAATTTTATCGTACTTTTAAATATATTCAAGTTCATGTGCAAAAATATTCATGCTTAGGTAAAGGTAGCTCCTTTACACATAACTGTGAGCGTTTATTCTCTTTATTTGTTTATTTTCAGACTGTGTAAGGAACTGGAATAACTGACAGCTATGAATTCCTTGAGCCGGATATTAATAAAGCATGCCACACTGAATCCAGTTATAATGACTTTACAGTACTTGCATCACATCCAGGGATATAGTATTTTAATACTCAGAGAGATATGTACACACAATGACTCACGAAGACAAAAGTCTCATTAAATATTGCGGTTTTGTAGCTGGTTCATGATTCATAATAGTTTACAATAAAAAGATGTACATATCCTTATAAGTCGACGAGACATTTCATTTTTACTTTCGCTATATTATACTCAAGGTAAAATATGAATAGACAAAATCGAAAGGAAGAATTGAATCCAGAACCACAAATTGCAGGTCTGTAGTAATGTATTTAATTTTTCTAGGGGTAGAGTATACATTCTGGAATACCGCAACTCAAGTTAATGTCTAATAATTATACCCGCAAAGACTCACCAAAACTTCAAAATCAAGTATGAAGAATTTTTACCCAGAATTTTTAATGGTAGTAGAAGTTTGTACAACAAAAAAGTTCGCTGAAGGTTTAATACATTTAATTGTTGAAAAATTTCATTTAACAGTCTTAAATCAATGACCTAGATACGAACTCTACAATGCAAAGTATGATTTTGAGTACCGTGTGATATCAATCACTTAGCATTCATTGAAGCGACAAGCAAGGTCAATGGACAAAAACGCTTTACAAACATAATTACCTTAACCCGGGTATAGAAGTATTTACCAACTACAGACTTGCAAGTTGTAGTTCGGATTTTTTACGTTCTATACCCCCAATTATTTACCTATTCATAAAATCTTACCTTGTGTATAAAGGCAGTAAAAATTATTATATGCATCTATATAATGAATAATTATCACAAAGAAGTATTTATGCCTCCTTCATAATTGTACTGTGTAGTATGAGTCTATGAGTATATGAATCCGTGTCCATAATATCAGTTATCTAAACTCGATCTTAATGTTATTAGGACTCATATAAAAACTCATTTCCAATTTTGCTTTGTCCAGGGCTGTTTGTAGTTGAATATTCTCACTCAACCTCTGCAAAATAAATGATGCAGACTAAGATAATTGAATGAAATTAACTTTAACTGAATTTATTATGAAGACTGACTAATCGTACACAATAAAAAGTGTTCAAGTGCATGTTATATTATTATTTTCTATGTAAGTGAGCTGGAACCAATAATAGTACTACCTGTACTATCTACAAGAATTCTTTACTGCTATTAAATTTATGTTCCTGTGGTATCATTTTCCCATAGTGTAATAGCAATCTTTTACGCACAATATTGTTTAGGTGGTACCTTACCTATAGTACAGATATATTATTGTAAATTGTATAGTGTAGTTACCAGTAGTATTCATTGCACATTGAGAATCGGGAATGTTATAATAAATGAGTTTTAATGATTCACATTTACTGGAAGATATTATGGAATTCAAGATTTTGTTTACTGGTATGTGAAAAGTATATTATAGGAATTAGGAATACAAGGCTGTGTGAAGGGGACTTTCGACCTCTGCCCGAAATTACCATAAAATTGCAAAAAATTTGGGAAATTTTTGCATAAAATTACCATCATGTTTATGAGAGACGCGTTATTATACAGATATTTGTATTGTGATTTTAATCCTCCCGAAATGGAATCCTAGATACGTCGAAAATATGATACACTAAATTATTATGGTATTAATCTTACATCAAAGTTTGCATTTGTATAACTTCCCTTATATAAATTTGCACGCGTATTGTGTAGTATGATATGAGATGAGAGTGCTCCCAGAATCACCATAAATATTTCCCATTTTTAATGGGTGGTAGTTTACATGGCTTTTGTCCTCCAACAATTTATCCTTATTAGAACTCAATTTCAGAGAAGTCTTTCATGGTAAAAATTGTGAAATTATAAAAAATGTTTTTCTTTGATCTAAAGAGAAATGACAGAAATGAAGACTATAATATTTGCTGAGTGCCGACGAAAGCAATTTATATTTCTAATTTTTTTGCAATAGGTAATTTCTTTTGATATCCATCTTTCTGGAAAGTACAAAATATTTTGATGCAACTGTCTGAAGTTTGAACATGAGATCTATAAATCTGACAAAAACTTAGTTCAAAATATTGTAATCTTGTTACAAAACAAAATTATTATAAAAGAAATAACACAAAATATAAATTATCTTGTAATGAAGATAAATTTTTTGTTAATTTTAGTGAGATCAAATGTTTTATTTGCCCTGCAGTGCAGATTGCATAAAAATTTCCTTATAGTAGCTTAAAGTTATCAAAAACCTTTGCATGTTCAGTTAAAAAGTTGTTATACCTAACCAACAAACTACGTCAGTCATAAGCATACGGGCACGGGTAAATCCAGTTTTTTCCTTTACCAGTATGCGTGTGTGGACGCAATGAATATACATACCTAATACATCGCAAAATTACTTTAGCAAATAAAATCATGCTATACACTATATACCTACCTACTAGCCTACTGCAAACAATCGTATACAAAATATTACGTAGTTTACACTAAATTCGAGTCTCTGTATACAACTACACTACATACATTATGTAATGTAAATATTAACTAACTTAAAACATTAATTTTACATTAATTAACGTTTTAGCTCCATAATTACAAGAAACGCTACTCAGAAAAGCACACTTGCCCTTAGTGCTTAGGGGCAGCATGAAAAAATATTGTACAGAATAACGAAAAAAACTTACAGCACTTGTACAGAGCACTAAGAAAAGGATGCGAAAATATCCGAAGGGTTTGTTTGAACTCATTTTGCACTAACGAAAATCACAGATTTCAGTTAAAATTTGTTTGTAGCTGTAAACCACCAACCTTCACCCACAAATGCATGTGGTGGTGGGTGGCACAAAGTTAAGTCTGAGACTTACACAACAGAACTTGTCACTGAGTTCACAAAATCTGAAAAGAAACTTAAATCAAATCAGTTTAACCATTTTCTTCTACTTAATCCACTTAAGTGTATTTCTGTCTTAAAATAATCTTGCTCTATTATCTTTCTTATCGATGAACAACGTTCACTGACTAATAAATTCTCACTTCACTTCTATATAAGTAAATACACGTGAGAAATCCTACATGACAAAATATTTTTGCTCTGCTGCACATAAAAGTTTAACTCCTAGGCTTAAATAAACACTGTCTACGACAATATAAAAGAATGTGTAAAGACCTCGTCTCAAAATGCTTAAGGTGATTCATGTAAGACTGACTTTTACTGGACTGATTCACCCAACAAAGCCGCAGCAACACAATCAATGGATGTAAACTGGTCTGACAACAACCACAGGACCTAACAAAGGGGAAGGATGCTTGGTTCCTGTACAAAACACAGGTATCTCATATCTTTGCAATAATTTGCACGTAGATATCCAACAATATTACATATTCTAGCTTAAAGCTTTACACTATACAAGCTAACTATTTCTTACACATCTAGTAGGGACGGAACAATCAGTACCTACCTACTACCTACAATCAGTACCTACCTATAACTTGTTACGTTGCACATGTACCTAGTAATAAAGAAACATAAGATCTATACCTATACTTATTACTATCTTACTCATACCCCTCAAGTGTAAGTAAATATGCTGGAGCTTTTGTGCCTCCTTCATTGATGCTATGAAAAAATGTGCGAGGGATTCTTACACACAAAAAGAAGAATTATAAAATATGTGCAATGTATTATTATGTATGTACAGTAATAAGATTATTATTGTATTTTATATTTTGTCTAATACTTTTGAACATTGAAAGTGTTCTTGATTATATTATAACATGCATAAATATGTGTGCATGTGCATGTGTGAGTGAATAAAGACGTTTGTATGTTATCTTGGATTGAGCAATTCTTCCGGAGCCGCTCACTCCCCAAACAACGCATAAAATATATACAATTATTTATGTGCATTATTTATTAACCAGATTTCAAGCAGGGACCATCATTATGTAGGTACATTCGGCATTCTAGCTAAGGTGAAGTATCTGTTGTAGGAAGGAAATGAAAGACAGACAAGAATTACACAGTACATTGAGATAATGAAGAAAAAACGACGCTGAACCATAGTGTAATGCATTGGTGGGATTACTCAACAAGAAGTAATAAAAACATCTTACTTCCATATGAGTGGAAAGAAGAAGTTGAGGATTTCCAAGTTCAACTCCTTTGTGAGAAATCCTACAGCACATGCATGCAACAATTCTTGGTACTGGGTTCCTTCTGTTTACAATACATATGCCATTATTTTACTTAGTAATATTTTTTACAATGTGCACATGTACGTTGATACTTATCGCACAAACAAAGACGACTCGTCATGTCATAAAATGCATTTTTTCCTAGCTATAAGTAAGGGGCTGAGTGAAAAAGAAAGAAAAATTCTTTGTTCCAGATCCGCAGTCTATGGAAGTAATTGTATCTGCAAATAGACCTTTGCGTTTCTGTGTCAATAACATGAAACTCTGGGATCGTTTCAGTATTGGTTGAGGTTACTTTATAATGATGATCACTTTAATATGATGAGAATATTGTAATGACATCACATACAATGGATTATTTAAGCTAATTAGTGGAGTAGAGTACAGTGTGATAGGCATAATATTATACAGTAGGCTAGGTAAGTAATAGCTACATAAGTATGTATCAAGTCAAAGTCTTCATGTATGAAATTTGCTCCAATACTGACGCATTAAGTCTTGTAGTCTTGAAATGATTGTAAATACCTTGTACTGTACGTATATATTATATACCTAGTAAACAGTATAGGTATGAAATTTACATGTAATATTTTATGATGAATTTCCTCCTTTATATTGTGACTATTTCAAATTAATATGCAATTAAGTTCTGGGAATCCTTTGTAATCATGTGAGCCTTTTTTTAGCTTGTAATCAGTGCAAATTACTTTTACTCAAATATACTACTATGTAAGACCAGTGTATCTCACAGTGTTATTTAATAATTAAAAAGAACGTGAAATCTCAATGTGGTTTTCATTTCAGGAATATAAATGTTTGCTAGTTACATCGAGGGTCAAAAGAAGACCATTTTATATTAAATGGTTTAAAATTTCATGAAAATAATCATTGAAGATACGCAGGTGAAATTTTATTTAAACTAAATTTATGTCCATTGGATCACGAAATATCTGTATTAAAGCTAATAATAAAAAGAATTCTGCTTAATCTGTTGAATCAATGAATCATTCGAGAAATATTATATTTTATATGCATTTTTTGTCAAAATAGAATTTTCCAACTATATATCTTTTCATATCTACTATTTCCAACTTAAAAAAGGTAAGCATATTATGTTCCATGACGTCTCTGGTGTGCGTGGGCGTGAAATGCTATTTTCCATTCTCACAAGCGTATGCCGTGTTTGAAACACGTAATAATTAATAAAGTGTGTGAAACAAGACATTAACATGAAAGAACATCTGAGGATGTACATTTTCCTTAGGAATTACATCATTCTGTCTTTTTTGCTTCCTTTTATAGGTATATGAGTTTGGAAAATGCCCGCAACCAGTAAACACGTACCACAAACACGTAGTAACTTTTTATTGCAATTTGAACTATTTAAGACAAGTCGGTCAATATACAGATAGTACCTATGACGAATTCTCCTGCAGCTGCAACATTCATCACATTCACAACTTAGAAATCTTGAGAGATTCTTTTATTCATTTACATTGGCTAAAAGCGCAAGCAAATCTTAGTAGCTACATCCTAGAAGATAGATATACAAGACAAGAAGGAATTTTTGATTAGATAGAAAATGGCAAAGTTTCTACATTTAGGATTCTTAAGCTGCAGTTCTGTTCTATATTTACTCACCGGTAATAAAGAGTTCTTCTTTAGAGATCCCTTACGGGAGAGCAAATACTAGTAGCAAAGCGACCTCAAAAGTTGTTTGAATGTGCCTAAGAAATTATTCGTGTTCCACGAATTCCTTTTTAAGTTAACTAATAGCCAGACACAAGCAAATATAATATTGGAAATGCAGATAGTTCCTAAGAAACTTTTTGCCGCATGTTGTTGGCCAACTGCCGCGAGCACTGATCCTCGACTCGTCTATAATTATTTCATGAAAACTTTTGACCTTACGTGTATTAGAGGGTTCTTATAGGCATACAATATCAACACTCTCTTGGGCTATGATTATACTGTTTATGTGCTACCAAGTCAAACCTTTTACTTTTGTAGGTGTTGTGCATTTGTGACCAAGGGCGTATCTACATAAAGGGCTGCAAGAGCTTATACACTCTCCAGATGTCACAAAAATAAAATACTTTGAAAAAAATACATTCTGCAAATTTACTAATTTTTTAACTTTTTAATATACCATTTGCGACCTCCCTTTTGCAATTTTAGATACGCTCTTGTTTAAGGCACTTATAAAATATTATGCCAGGGACTAGAAAGACAGAGTGTAGATTTAGTTGTGTTTACAATTAAGAAGTTGATAGAGTCTTTTGCAGTTGTAGTGTGTTTCTTACGTGCTGAAATTGAAACGAGGTACTTCAAGGACATTCTCTCCAACTTGAACTTGCCAAACAACAAATTGAAATTTATTATTTCCATGTCCATATACACTCGTCGCCTTATAATGGAGTTTGCACATAATATTTTGTAAGGAATTATTTAGGTTGTTTGTGCGTTTGTATTGTACTTTTGGATGGAGATGTCTACACTAATATATTCTATAACCATCAACTATTAGTAAAATGATAAATTAGCATTAATTTGTTCTGTACTATTAACATAATTTTTTATGCATCAGTTGACCCCTAGATATTTTAACTACTTTTGTGGAAGCATTGTTCATTAAACGTTATCAGGATTTGACAACTACAAATGATACATTTGTCATTTTAAGGAGATGTATACCGGTTAATAGAAATACTGCGATGACCATGTTTGCTTCATAGACTCTGTGGTATTTGTCAAC